>CM056050.1:584857097-585039597 GCA_029574335.1 Rana kukunoris
GGGAGTTGTAAAGGAAAGTTTTTTTCACCTTAATGCATTCTATACATTAAGGTGAAAAAACTCCCGAAATTATCTTTGCCGCTCAGCCTGGCCGATGATTGGCTAGAGCGGATGGATTGAAAGCAACGCAGCAATTATTTGGCGCTGCTGTCAATGACATCCAGTGACGGGTCGAGTTAACAGTGAGAGGCTCACGGGAGTGCACAGGCAAGGACTACACACAATGCGAGCTCTCTCGCATGAATGTGTGTAGTTCTTGCGGGGAGGACCAGAGACAGCCGCCGAGGGACCCCAAAAGACGTGGATCGGGGCCACTCTGTGCAAAACAAACTGCACAGTGGAGGTAAGTATAATACGTTTGTTATTTTTTTTAATTTTGTTTACAACTCCTTTAAAGTGGATGTAAACCCAAAAGCGCCGAGCAACCCTCATTTTATTCAGTGAAATAAAACAGACTTCCCTATAAAGACCAAAGTCCTTGCTTGAGTGAGGGGTTATTTACATATCTCGTGCACTAGCTTGCAGACATGCACACTGAACTGTGGATCACCCCATATTTTGAAAAAATGTAATCAAAACACAGGAAAGACAGCCAATCCTGCGAGAGCTGGAGGAGAGGGGAGGGGAATGTGAATTGTGCACTTTACAGAAGCTGTGCATGTCTGCAAGCTAGTGCATGAGATATGTAAATAACCTGTCACTCAAGCAAGGACTTTGGTCTTTATCTGGAAGTCTGTTTTATTTCACTGAACAATAAAAAGATTGCTCAGCGCTGGATTAACTCTGTGTGGCAAGACTGGGCACAGATGATAGAAATATTATTCTCTACATTGTGACATTAAAAAAATATATAATAATTCTGGGTTTACACTTGCCTGCTCTGTGTAAGGATATTGCACAGAGAGGCTCCTTACCTCCTCTTCTGGAGTCCCTTGCCGGTGTTGTTTAACTCCTGCCTTAGCCCACAAAGCAAGCCATGTGCTATGAGGGGCACACATGCAGGCACGCACCCGAGGAGGGCTGTTCGCAAACATAGACACACACAGCACATTCTGCTCCCTTCACACTGGATTTGACTAACGGCAGCTGGAGCCAATGACTCCCTCTGCTCTCAGTCTGTCCTGTGAAAGCATAAAAGAAAAGCAGCACTGCTGCAGACAGGCTGGATGGAGAGCGTACTCCGGTAAGTATAATATAATTCTATGCATTAAGATAAAAAGCCTCCTGTGTGGAGCAGCCTCCCCTAATTCTTACCTGAACCCCATCTCTGTCCAGCGATGTCCACAAGTGCCTCGGTCGTCCGGCACTCTCCTCATTGGCTGAGACACAACATCTGAGCAATTGGCTCCTGCTGCTGTCAATCAAAGTCAGTTTACCAGGAGAGAGAGGGGGCAGGGCCAAACCGCAGCTTCGTCTCTGAATGGACACATGGAACTGTAAATCGACTCGGGTGCCCCCATAGCAAGCTGCTTGCTGTGGGAGCACTCAACAGGAGGGAGGGGCCAGGAGCACAGAACAGGCACCCGAGAAGAGGAGGATCTAAGCTGTTCTGTGCACAAATTAAAGGGGTTGTAAACCTACGTGTTTTTTCACCTTCATCCTATGCATTAAGTTAAACAAACACCTTGTAGTGTCTGGCCCCCCGTTTTACTTAACCCCCACATTTTTGTTGGCGTGTCCCCACCGTCGTCCTCTCCGCTGATTATCAGCTTTGATTTCATAGATTGATAGCAGCGCAGCCATTGGTTCCTGTTAGGCCTTGTACACACGAGGGAATAAATCCGCTGAAGATGGTCCGACGGACCATTTCAGCGGAAAAATCCCCTCGTGTGTAGGGGCAAATGGACGCTTTTTGCCGGATTCATCCGGCGGAAAAATTCCAAAGCATGCTTTGAAATATTTCCGCCGGATAGCTGGCTGGCAGATATGTCCGCTGGTTAGTACGGCAAACCAGCGGACATATCTTGCCGCACATGCGTCGTATCCTGTGAATGGATCCGACGCATGCGCACGGAAGTGTTTACTTCCTGGTGCGGTGACGTGGCGGCGTCAACGTCACCGCCGCGTCACCGCGCTGTCCGCCGGCGGGGAATTTGATCCGATGGTGTGTACAGCCATCGGATCAAAACATCCCGGCGCAAATATACGCTGTAAACGGTCCGGGGACCGTTTACAGCGGATATTTCCCGTCGTGTGTACAAGGCCTTACTGTCAATCAAATCCAAAGACTAGGGGGTGAGGGCAAGTCATGGACACCGAGTATATGATTCAGGAGCGCCCCCCGCAAGGAGCCACCATGGGACCCCAGAACAGGTGGATCGGGGCCACTGTGCAAAACGAACTGCACACTGGAGGTAAGTATGACATTTTTGTTTTAATGCCGCGTACACACGATCACTTTTTGTGATGTAAAAAAAACGTTGTTTTATCTCACGAAACAAAACAACGTTTTTCAAACTTAATTTTAAAAAACGACGTTGCCCACACACACACCATTGTTTTCTGAAAATGCTCTTGCAAAGCGCGGTTACGTAAGACACTTTAGACGGCACTCTGTTCCATTAAAGCTCCCGTCTCATAACTTGCTTCTGAGCATGCGTGGGTTTAAAAACGTTGTTTTAAACGTCGTTTTGCCCACACACGATCATTTTTTATGACACAAAAAACGACATTCAGAAAAACGACATAAAACATTCAAGCATGTTCGAATTTTTTTTGGTCGTTTTTTTTTAAGACATAAAACAACGTTTTGCCCACACACGATCCTTTTAAATTACGTTTTTTAAAACTTCGGGTTTTTTTCATCACAAAAAACGACCGTGTGTGCGCGGCATAAGGCTCCATGCACACTGAAGCTGATAAAAGCTATAAAAAAAATGCCAGTAGCTTTGCAGGGAGCCTTGCAAGGTTTTTTTGCAATAGCTTTAATCAGCGTTTTTCAGTGTAGCTTTAAACAGCTTTTTTTTTATTCTTTTATTTTATTTTAATTTTTTTTCAAAGGATTAAAAAACGCTGAAGTTTTTAGCGTTTTTTTGGCCGAAAAACTGCACTTTGAACGCAAATTTCGGGCGTTCAGAAAAAAGCCAATAAACTCCAAAAGGTGTGCATGGGCACATAGGCTAACATAGAGTTCAGTTTATGGGCTTTAAAAAAAAAAAAAAGCCAAAACGCCAATAAACTGCAGTTTATCAGCTTCAGTGTACATGGAGCCTAAATCCTGTCATCCTTTTGTTCAACCCCAAAAAAAACTGACAGCTCAGGTTGGAGCGGATGTACTAACAATCCAATGTTAGTACATCGATTAGCCCTGCTGAGCTATTGTGTTCTGACAGGGGGGCGCCCCGCCAGAACACTCTAGTCAGCGCTCTTAGCCATTGATTTTCCAGCATGCTCCTCCTAACAGAAGCCGGGCCAATGGCTGGCTTCTGTCGGACCAGCTGCCATACACACGGGCCGAATGTCGGACAGTTTTTATTGAGCCGGCCAATGTCGCCCATCATTCGGCCCATGTGTACTAGGCTTAAGGCCGCGTACACACGATCAAACATATCTGGTAAAACTGGTCCGCAGACCAGTTCCAGCGGACATATCCGATCGTGTGTACGCGGCTAGCAGACAGGTTTCCAGCAGACAAGTTTTAAAGCATGCTTTAAAACTTGTCTGCTGGAAAGCAGTCTGTCGGATATGTCCGCTGGTTAGTACGCCTAACCAGCGGACCGAAATCTCCTGCATGCATCGAATGGATTAGACGCATGCGTGGAAGTATTTTACTCCCTGGTTTGGTGACGTGGCGGCGTCAACGTCACCACGATGTCTGTCCGCGGGGATTTTGGTTTCATCGTGTGGTCCGTCGGACCGTTTTCATCGGATATATGTCCTCGTGTGTACACGGCCTAAGTGTCAGTTGGGCTTTAAGGTGACATCCTTTTTTTTATTAGGGAGCACTATTATCGGATTCCTAAGCTGACCAGAGATTCAGCCAAATTTCAGTCCATGTGTGGCTATTCCTGTTCGATATGAGTGCATCATTTAGATTTGTGAAATGTGTAGAATAAATAGACAAGATTAGGAGCAGAAGGTCTTTCTAATGTATAAAGAGAGTAGCTTTGCAGGGATCTGGGTTCATTGTTTGGTTCTGCAAACCTTGTCGTGTGCTTGGTACATGGGGTCCGAAGCCCACTTCATCTTTCTGAATGAGGCTGCATATCACAGAGTTTAGTCTGGTAACCAGAATCTTTGCTAAGATTTTCATATTTATGTTATTATTATTATTATACAGGATTTATATAGCGCCAACAGTTTGCGCAGCGTTTTACAACAATACAGGAGGAATCAGAGGGCCCTGCTCGTTAAAGTTTACAATGTTATTAGAGATATGTATTTTCCGATCATTGGGTGGGGTCTGGTGGGGGGGTACATGAGCCACCACTGAAGAGTTGTTCATAGTTTCTTTGTGTGTACGGCCCATTGGGCCTTGTTTGTGTATTTGTTATGACAAAATCAATAAATACAACTTTACAAAAAAAAAAGTTAAACCACTGGAAGGTGTCCACTTAGGGCTTGGCTATCACACATATTGATACAGTTGAGGGCCACCAACTGAATGACATTGCCCAACACCATTAAAGACTTCTTATAGTAAGAGGCTAAGAAATCACCTGGTCCCTTTACTGACTTCTGATGCAAAACTATTGTACACTTTCTACATTGTAATGCCTGTAAATTGTTCTGCCTCTTTGTTCATTGTATAACTACATTTTCTGTTATAAAAATGATTGAAACTAAAATCATTTGATCCCGCTTTTTTGTTTGGCTTATGTGTCTTAATGGTCAGTTGTATTTTTAGGGCTTTGGCTTCCTAAATAGTTCTCTTCAAGAATCCGGGAATGTAGGTAGGTTGAGGTGGGCAAAAAGTCAGTATATAGTTTGGATATTTGGTGGTAAAAAATGTCTAAAAATTTACAGGTGTTTGCAAGTGTAAGCGCAAGTATTTGTATAGATCAGTTTTATATAGAGCTGCACGATTCTGGATAGAATGATAATCACAATTTGTTTTGCTTAGAATTAGGGCTGCGGAAATTAAAGATTAATTCCTCGATTAATCGTTAATCTTTTTGATCGATCAAAATTCTTTTGATCGGTACTAGTGGTGCAACGGATCGTAAATGATCCATGATCCAAACGGGTCACCATATCCACAGACATCTCCCCCACTGTAATATCGTCAGACATCTCCCCCCACTGTAATATCGTCAGACATCTCCCCCCACTGTAATATCGACAGACATCTCCCCCCACTGTAATATCGACAGACATCTCCCCCCACTGTAATATCGACAGACATCTCCCCCCACTGTAATATCGACAGACATCTCCCCCCACTGTAATATCGACAGACATCTCCCCCCACTGTAATATCGACAGACATCTCCCCCCACTGTAATATCGACAGACATCTCCCCCCACTGTAATATCGACAGACATCTCCCCCCACTGTAATATCGACAGACATCTCCCCCCACTGTAATATCCACAGACATCTTCCCCACTGTAATCCGGACATCTCCTCCACTGTAATATCCACAATAACCTCACTGTAATCCAGACATCTCCTCCACTGTAATATCCACAATCACCCCACTGTAATATCCAGACATCTCCCTGCTGTAATATCCACAGACCTCTCCCCACTGTAATATCCACAGACATCTCCCCCACTGTAATATCCACAGACATCTCCCCCACTGTAATATCCACAGACCTCTCCCCCACTGTAATATCCACAGACCTCTCCCCCACTGTAATATCTACAGACATCTCCCCCACTGTAATATCCACAGACATCTCCCCCACTGTAATATCCACAGACATCTCCCCCCACTGTTATATCCACAGACATCTCCCCCCACTGTAATATCCACAGACATCTCCCCCACTGTAATATCCACAGACATCTCCCCCCACTGTAATATCCACAGACATCTCCCCCCACTGTAATATCCACAGACATCTCCCCCCACTGTAATATCGACAGACATCTCCCCCACTGTAATATCGACAGACATCTCCCCCCACTGTAATATCGACAGACATCTCCCCCCACTGTAATATCGACAGACATCTCCCCCCACTGTAATATCGACAGACATCTCCCCCCACTGTAATATCCACAGACATCTCCCCCCACTGTAATATCCACAGACATCTTCCCCACTGTAATATCCACAGACATCTTCCCCACTGTAATATCCACAGACATCTTCCCCACTGTAATCCGGACATCTCCTCCACTGTAATATCCACAATAACCTCACTGTAATCAAGACATCTCCTCCACTGTAATATCCACAATCACCCCACTGTAATATCCAGACATCTCCCTGCTGTAATATCCAGACATCTCCCTGCTGTAATATCCAGACATCTCCCTGCTGTAATATCCACAGACCTCTCCCCACTGTAATATCCACAGACCCCCCTCCCCACTGTAATATCCACAGACATCTCCCCCACTGTAATATCCACAGACATCTCCCCCACTGTAATATCCACAGACCTCTCCCCCACTGTAATATCCACAGACATCTCTCCCACTGTAATATCCACAGACATCTCCCCCACTGTAATATCCACAGACATCTCCCCCCACTGTAATATCCATAGACATCTCCCCCCACTGTAATATCCACAGACATCTCCCCCCACTGTAATATCCACAGACTGCTCCCCCCACTGTAATATGCACAGACTGCTCCCCCCACTGTAATATGCACAGACTGCTCCCCGCACTGTAATATGCACAGACTGCTCCCCCCACTGTATAGGAAGGCTTTTTATAGGAACAGAAAATCCTTTTTCTGTTCATACTGTCAGTCGCATGTTCATATGACATAGATGTCATATAAACATGCGACTGAAAATATGAACAGAAAAAGGATTTTCATAATTTTGTACTTTGGTAAATATATTGCGGGATTCGCGGCACTTTCAAAACGCGGCTCATCCATATTAACTATTGCCCCATACATATTAAGCCCCATACACTTGGTCAGATTTTTTAACAACAAACATAAAAACGATCGTTTTCCGTTCGTTCTCAGAAAATTTGTTTGTTTTTAAACTCCATCAGAAAACCATTTTTGGGTTCAAAAGTCTGGCCAACTGATCTCCCTTCAGATGAAAATCCACAGAAAAGTTTATTTGGCTTTACTGTACTACTCACTGTACTAGTGTACTCGGCACAAAAGAGAAGCTGCTTCACTAACTACTACACTCACTGCCCATTCAAAAAAACAAAAATGACATCTATAACAAAAGATTTGCATTCTCTATCTAGAATCCTTTTTCTTTTGGTATTTTCAGTCGTATTTTCATATGACATCTATAACAAAAGATTTGCATTCTGTATTTTGAATACAAAATACGAACAGAAAAAAGGAATTCAAAATACAGAATGCAAATCTTTTGTTATAAATGTCATATGAACATACGACTGAAAATAGGAACAGAACCAGAAAAGGGATTCAAACAAAATACAGAATGCAAATCTTTTGTTATAGATGTCATTTTCGTTCTTTTGCCGTTTTAGTTTTGTCACATTATCCCGCGGGTACGAAAATAACATTCGTACGAACGGGAATGCACATATCTAAAGGTTAGTGCTTGCTTAGTCTAACCAGAGAAGCCGGGGCCGAACAGGAGCAGTTGAGGCCGGGTGATTACGTCAGTGCGCCGCGCTAGGCCGCTGCCGGATGAACCAAGATGGCCGCCGCTCTGGGAGCTAGGCCGAAGCCACGGCCTTTCCTATGATAAGTTGCACTACTAGTACCGATCTAAAGAATTTGAATCAATCAAAAAAATTAACGCTTAATCAAGGAATTAATCTTTAATTTCCACAGCCCTAATATATTGCAAATGAAAGTTTGTGTTTTGCTCTAGTTCAATTCTCTATGCGCAATCTACTTTGCACACCGATATACAAGGGTACCATTTTCATGTCTCCACTGTGCTCTTTCTTCTTGTACATTACAAAAAAAAAGTAGATAGAAAATAAAATTATTTTAAGAGACACATTAATGAAACTATCCATTTTCATCTCCAAGATCTGCAGAATAACAGATGAAACTGTAAATTCATCCAGTACAAAGGAAGAGGTTGTGAACTGTATAAAAAGAGCAAAAGCGATGGTAAAAGCACAGAAGTATTTTAGAGGAAGGGTTGCAGTGTTAGAAGGTCCTCCTATACAAAAGCCATATCTGACAAACATTTCCACTGTTAAAGCACCTTTAAAAAAAAGAGAAGCTTTGAAATGTTACCCATGTAGACAAGGTGAACATTAAAGGGGTTGTAAAGGAATTATTTTTTTCCCCTAAATAGCTTCCTTTACCTTAGTGCAGTGCTCCTTCGCTTACCTCATCCTTTGATTTTGCTTTTAACCACTTAAGACCCGGACCAAAATGCAGGTAAAGGACCTTGCCCCTTTTTGCGATTCGGCACTGCGTCGTTTTAACTGACAATTGCGCGGTCGTGCAACGTGGCTCCCAAACAAAAATGGCATCCTTTTTTCCCCACAAATAGAGCTTTCTTTTGGTGGTATTTGATCTCCTCTGCGGTTTTTATTTTTTGCGCTATAAACAAAAATAGAGCGACAATTTTGAAAAAAATGCAATATTTTTTACTTTTTATAATAAATATCCCCCCAATATATATATATAAAAAAAATCCTCAGTTTAGGCCGATACATATTCTTCTACCTATCTTTGTCCTACTGTTCTTGCTGGAGAGGAAGCTATACCCGAGGACTTGCAATACAAGGATCTCCCTGCTTTCGCTTCATTCATTCTGTGGATCTGCGCTTCCTCCACTACTCCTGCTGGGTCCTTTTCCTTACTCTACAAGTCATCAGATCACCAGTCATGAAGGAAATCTCCTTGACATAGGGAAGCAAAACCCTGCCACTTCCAAGGTCTCCCCATACTCCTTTGTATACACAGAACTAAAGAAAGTCTTTCATATACTTTCCTTCTCTTTGTCCTCAGTCACCCACTCTAGATTTTTTTTGTAAAGGGCCTACATGCTCAGACCTGGCCTTTTTACTATTAATATATTTGAAGACTTTTTGGGAGTTTGTCCTACTATGTTTGCAATTAAGCGTTCCTTAATTTTTATATATTGTTAAAAGCTCTTTTCTAATTATAACTTTTTTTAACTTTGGCCACAAATGTTTTATTTTAAGCCTTTTAAACTTATTTCCCATGGGAATATACTTTGCAATGAGTTTGCATACAGTCTTTTTGAAGTATTCCTATTTCTGTCATGTGTTAATCAATGCCAATATTCCCTCCCAGTCTAATGCCGTGTACACACGGTCGTTTTTCGCGATGAAAAAAAACGTTGTGTTTTAAAACGTCATTTAAATTGATCGTGTGTGGGCAAAACGTCGTTTTTTGTCTTAAAAAAAACGACCAAAAAAAAATTCCAACATGCTTGAATTTTTTGTGTCGTTTTTCAAAACGTCGTTTTTTGTTTCACAAAAAGTCACCGTGTGTAGCAAAAACGTTGTTTAAAACAAAGTTTTTCAACCCGCGCATGCCCAGAAGATAGTTATGAAGCGAGCTTCAATGGAAAAGAGTGGTGAACGTAACCTCGCTTTTTGTGTATGCAACATCGTCTTTGAAAAGTGACGTTTCAAAAACGTTGTTTTTTACTTCACAGAAAACGTCGATTTTTTTCATCACAAAAAATGATCGTGTGTACGCGGCATTAGTCTTGAGAGCATCCCTCATTCTTGGAAAATTTGCTCTCTTGAAGTTAAGTGTTTTTATCTTTTATTTTCTCTTAAATACTCCTGGGATGTATGGCAATATTTACAGGTAGTAATTAGAGAAATGTAAAAAAATTTTTTTTAAATATTATATATTGTACATTCCTATCTAATTAGTAATGCTAGCAGCATGAGGATTAAAATAGTCAATGTTGATTGAGAGAGTGAATTTCTTTTTCTAAATGAAATTTAACCACTTTAGACCCGGACCTTTAGTCAGCTAAAGGACCCGGCCAGGTTTTGCGATTCGGCACTGCGTCGCTTCCTGGTGTGGAGAAAGCCTCTTGAGGGGGGAGGGGGCGAGCTGCCAAGTCAGGACACTCTCTACTTTGCAGATAGAGAAAGGAGCTGTGTGTTAGTGGGCGTCCTGACACTCCTGCTCGCCCCCTCCCCCCTCAAGAGGTTTTCTCCACACCAGGGAGAAAGCCTCGCATTACTGTGTGGAGTTACAGACAGAAGAACAAGGAGTGAGGATTTCTTGGAAGAAATAAGGACATTTAAAAGCAAAATGGAAGGATGAGGTAAGTGAAGGAGGACTACACTAAGGTAAAGGAAGCTATTTAGGGAAAAAAATGTTTCCTTTACAACCCCTTTAAAGGATGTTGTGGGCTTCTTGTTCTTGATTTTGAATTCTCCCTAATAGGACTTTTTGTAAAGTGGAACTAAACCTACTGATTAAACACAGTTACATTCAAAGAATGCCTTGAATGATAACTGTCATAGTTAGATGTAGATCAAACAGAGGCCAAGATGGCAGCTTCCTTGGTGGTAATGGATAGGAGGGTTTAGTCCCGCTTTAAATGCTAAAATTCCTAACAGAAAAACTCACTTTAGGTAGGTCAACAATGCAGATAATTATTTATGAGGTTCTATATAAAAAAAATGCCAAGTATGGCAAAACCAATTCATTAAAAGTAGTGCATGTATTTACATAGTATGTTAAATAATAAAATCATTTGAGTGAAGATAAATAGAGTTTACTGATGGGAGTTTATAAAGTAATGCTATATAATCTCTAATCCAGGACCTTCTCAGTCCCTCATGGTGAATACAAATATTCTGCCATCATCAATAATGATATTCAAAGGGAGCTGTGGTGGCTCAACGTGATTGGCACTGCGCTGACAAGCCGTTTATCTCTGCAGCCAAGGGTTCGGATCCCGGTCTCGGCTACATGTGAATTGAGTTTGGTGGTCTCAGCCCGGCTCCCGGTGGGTGTGCTATGCAAGGTACGCCTGTGCTTAGTACGCCCACCCACCCCCCCCCCCACAAAAAACCACCACACTTGCACGCACACGAAATTGGTTTAAAAACACACGCACTTTGGCCATGCGGTCTCCTACGCAGGAGTAAATATGCGCCCATCTCTGTGAATCCGGGCCATCATCCTTTTCACCGGCCATTCTTTGCACTGTAAGAACAATCATAGTGGCAGTTCAACTTCCCGGTGCTTCTCTCCCATACGTTCGGCAAGCTGGAGAACGAATCGGTCACCTCTGGAAGTTGATCATAGAGAATTCTGGTGACCAGATGGTCCCCAGTCATCTTTATGACCCTTGGTAAACAAAGTCGGGGACTCGGCTGGAAAGGCAGATACGGTTCTTTTTCCAGTTATTCTTTAAATACGTCTGTGTATGCTAGAATCAATTCTAACCCTTTTTTTGATCGCATAATATTGGCATCCTAGCCTTCCCTGTAAATATTCTATGTTATTAAATAATCATTAAAAGTTTTATTATTATACTTTGGATTTACCTATGAGTCAGTGTGTTCACTTTAGTCTCTCTAGTTTTCAGTTCTTCATGTCTGAAATATCTTTTCTCTATATGCAGTTGAGACAGAACCTCTGATCTCTAACATAGAAAGTATTTCAATAGCCTCCTTTCCTTTACTTAAAAAACTTTTTCCAGTCCGGGCCTTCTCCTGGTTATACGGTTCCCCTGTGCTTGTGGCGTCACTTATTGAAATGTAATTAATGGTGCGCCCAAAAGTTAAAAGGTTCCACATAGTGTAAATCTTAAACCATTTATTGAAGTAAAGAATACTACACTTACATCAAGGTAAAATTGTAAACGCCTAAAGTTTGGCGTGCCGGCTGGTGCACAACCAAACAAACCCGTCCTTCTGGGAAACAAGGGTAATAATGACATCAGCGTGTCGCTTTGTCCTATGTGTTTTCTTTACAGCCCCCGAATGATGTCACCTGTGACGGAACGCATAGGCCCCATGCCATCTGTGATAAAACGCGTAGGGCAGAGCAATGCGCTGACGAGGACCTGTGATGCACTATTCCTATTACAAGGGATGCTTACATATGTAAACGGCATTCAAATCAGACATGTGAGGTATTGCCGTGTGTGTTAGAGCAAGAGCAACAATGCTATCCCAATACCTCCTCTGTAACTCTTAAAGCCGATCTCCACCCTAAAGTGAAGATCCGCTGATCCGAACACTCCCCCCCTCCGGTGTCACAATTGACACCTTTCAGGGGGGAGGGGGTGCAGATAGACAGGTATCTGCACCCACTTCCGGCCCAGCATTCACGGGCAAAAGACGGGCATTGCATCACATCCCGTCCCCCGTTGTGTGCTGGGAACACTCGGCTCCCAGCACACAGCTGGAGCCAATCGGAGGGCGCAGCGCGACTCGCGCATGCGCCGTAGGGAACCGGGCAGTGAAGCCGCAGCCCTTCACTTCCTGGTTCCCTCACCGTGGATGGAGCGGGGAACAGCAGAGAGACGAGCGATCGCTCATCCTCTGCTGCGGACGGCGCTGGACTCCAGGACAGGTAAGTGTCCTAATATTAAAAGTCAGCAGCTGCAGTATTTGTTGCTGCTGGCTTTTAATATTTTCTTTTTTGTGAACCATCCGCTTTAACTGGTAACCTGTAAAAGAAAAAGAGATTTTGAAGTACCAAAGTTTGGCGCCATTCCACAAGTTTGCGCAGTTTTAAAGCGTGACATGCTAAGTAACTATTTACTCTGCTTAACATGATCTTTCACATCATACAAATCAATTGAGCAAACTTTACTGTGTTTTTTTTTTATTCATGAAACTGGTTTTTTTTTCCAAAAAGGTGTTTAAAAAATATCTCTGCAAATACTGTTTCGTAAAAAGTTCAAACTATCACCATTTTATTCCCTAGAGTCTCTGCTAAAAAAACATATATAATGTTTGGGGGTACTGAAACATTTTCTAGCAAACAAATTATGATTGTAGGGAGAGGAGTGCAAGAATAGGCCCGGTATGGAAGTGGTTAATGAAGTCTCCATACGTGATGCTTTAAAAATGTTTAGAGTTTACCGCCCCCTGCACAGAAACCCCAAATCTCTCCTTTACCTTTTAAAATCAAAAGATAAAATATGGTCACTGTTTGCCTCTGTGACCAGCCGGCTGCACCGTTGAAATGTTTGAGAAACACTGGTGGGATGGGGCAGGGGGCGCTTCTGAAAGCAATCCAGCGGTTAATGAGCCGCACAAACCGCTTTTATAAGAAAGCCAGCTACCAGCTGAAAAAAAACAATTATTTAGAGCTGATAGCTTCAGCTATAACCCAAGTAAACCACCTGCAAACCGTAACGTGTATATATACGTATTGTGGTCAGCAAGTGGTTAAAGGTGCAACACCATGCAAAGCAATATGAACATTTATTAACACACTCCAGCTAACCAGCACTAAAAACATAAATTATTGTACCACTCTCTAGCCCTTTGGCAAACAAACTGCCTCCTGCTACAGCCAAATGCTTATTGGTCCAGAGCTACAATTTTTGTGCACAACATTTTCTATGTTTTCAAGAGTAGTTGAGTCGTTTAACCTTTTTTTAGGGGTACGGTATTTATCGGTGTATACCGCGCACTTTTTTCCCCTTAATATCGTGGGTGCGCGATATACGGTGATACTGTTTCAGCAGTGTTTTTTTTTTTTTTTTTTTGCGCACCGAGTGCCGAGCACTCAGCTGGGCTCTGCTAGGCTTGGCTACGCTCGGCTCCGCCCGCAGCCACGCGAGAGAAGCCGAACAAACAGGAATTCCGGCTCCTCTCGGCTTGGCACTTAATTCAAACACGAACACCGCCGCAAACCCGGGCAACGTGTGGATGGAGGACTGGACGAACCCTGCAGACACCCTGCAAGGAAGCCGCAGACGGACACCTGGACGCCATGAGGAAGGCTGGACAGACCCAGCGCACGGCCGCAAACGGACGCAGGGCAAGACACCAAAACTGTAAGTAATAAAAAAAAAATCCAGGAATTTCCCTGCTAAATTAGGGGTGCACGCTATACGCCGGTGCCTGCTATAGGCAGGTAAATACGGTATGTTTTTTTGGCTGCAATCCTTCCATAGAGACTTTTGGTAAGATTTCTCCAGACAGTAGATGGGTGTACCCGGGTCCCAAAGGTTTCCACCAGTTCTGCACTGATGGCACTCCTGGACATCATCCGATGTCAAAGGGAAGTAAGCATGATGTGTCTTACATCTGCTGCATTGTTTTCTTGGCCGACCACTGTGTCTACGGTCCTCAACAATGCGCATTTCTTTGTTCTTCTTCTAAAGAGCTTGAACAGCATATCTTGAAACCCCAGTCTGCTTTGAATTTTTTGCCTGGCAGAGACCTTGCTGATGCAGTAAAACTACTTTGTGTACTATGGTGTATGACCCGTGACATTAAACTGTCTTCCACAGCCTCACCTTGGTAGCAGAGTTCAAATCATTTGGTTGAGGGGGGATTATGGTGTGGGGTTGTTTTTACAGGGGTTTGGTTTGGCTTGGCCCCTTATGCCCCGTACACGCAAACCTTGGATGTTTTTTCCGACGGAATTACGCTCAAGCTTGGCTTGCATACACATGGTCACACAAAAGTTCTCTGAACTTTCGTCCGTTAAGATCGCAGTGATGTACAACTCTACGACGAGCCAAGAAAATTAAGTTCAATGCTTTCGCGCATGCGTCAAATTGTTTCCGAGCATGCGGCAGAATTTTACGCATCGGAATTGCTTCAGACGATCAGATTTTCCGATAGGAATTGTTTTCATTGGAAAAATTGAGAACTAGCTCTCAATCTTTTGCTGGTGGAAACTCCGACAGCAAAAGTCCGATGGAGCATACACACAGTCGGAATTTCCGTTCAAAAGCTCACATCAGACTTTTTCAATCGTGTGTGTACGTGGCATTAGTTCCAGTGAATGGAACTTTTAAGGTGTCAACATAACAAGACATTTTGGACAATTTCATGCTCCCATATTTGTGGGAACAGTTTGGGGATGGCCCCTTCCGGTTCCAACATGACTGCACACCAGTGCACAAAGCAAGGTCCATAAAGACATGGGTGAGTGAGTTTGGGGTGGAAGAACTTGACTAGCCTGCACAGAGTCCTGACCTGGGCGTGTAAAGACAGGTGTCCCAATACTTTTGACAATATAGTATAGAAGCCTATTGGCTACCATGCACAGGCCCGGATTTACATCCTTTGCCACCCCAAGGCCAGATCCTTCAATGTCCCCCTCCCCACCATCACATAAGGGGGGGGGGTGGGGGGCGACGCGTGGAGGGTAAGCGACTGGTGTTAGTGCTTCAATCATTCCGGCACCAGGGTTGTTATGGTGTAAGGATGATTAAAATGCATAATTTCTATCATTACATTGTAATATAAAATTAAATAGTTCAATTCACAAAGCAGAATGAGTGGGAGCCCTGAGTGTGTCACCTGCCACCGTCGCTTGTCACCAGATGGGAATGTCACTTGCCACACTGCCTGCCACCAGATGGGAATGTCACTTGCCACACTGCCTGCTAGCAGAATGGGGTTTGCCCCAGTAACCTGGCTGCCACCCAAATAGTACCAGTTTGTCACTAATTGCATGTAAAATCAAGCCCCCCCAGCATTGCAGAGTACTTTCAGCCAGGTACAACGCTGTCAGCCTCTCCTCTCTTGGCTTAAACCCCACCCGGGCCTTTCTCCTGGTTGTACGATTTCCCTGTGTTTGTGGTAACACTTATTGGATTGGATAAACAGTACACCCAAAAGATAAAAAGCTCCACACAATGAAAATCTTAAACTATATATTGAAGTAAAAAATACTGCACTTACATCAAGGTAAAATTTTAAATGCGTAAAGTTTGGTGTGCCGGCCGGTGCACAACCAAACAAGCCGGGACACAGGGGTAATGATGACGTCAGCGCATCATTCCGCCATACGTGTTTCATCACAGATGGAGCCATCCAGAGGCCTACACGTTTTGTCACAGATGGTGTCATCCAGGGGGCTACACGTTTTGTCACAGATGGTGTCATCCAGGGGCCTACACGTTTTGTCACAGATGGTGTCATCCAGGGGCCTACACGTTTTGTCACAGATGGTGTCATCCAGGGGCCTACACGTTTTGTCACAGATGGTGTCATCCAGGGGCCCACACGTTTTGTCACAGATGGTGTCATCCAGGGGCCTACACGTTTTGTCACAGATGGTGTCATCCAGGGGCCTACACGTTTTGTCACAGATGGTGTCATCCAGGGGCCTACACGTTTTGTCACAGATGGTGTCATCCAGGAGTCTACACGTTTCGTCACAGATGACGTCGTCCAGCCGGCACATCAAACATTAGGCGTTTACAATTTTATCTTGATATATGTGCAGTATTTTTTACTTCAATAAATGTTTTAAGATTTACACTATGTGGAGCCTTTTAACGTTTGGGTGTACCGTTTATCCAATCCAATAAGTGATGCCACAAGCACAGGGGAACCATACAACCAGGAGAAGGGCCCGGGCTGGGTTTAAGCCAAAGGCGTTGAATGATCCCATGTTATGAGGGATCATCTGGAGCGGGTAAGCATCTAATTCTACTGTTGGTGATGGCACTGGTGTATGAGGTGCCACCATGGAATCAATTATCAACATTCAAGAATCAATACTTAACCATTGTTGGATTGATTTATGGACTTGTGTTTATAACATTGCTTGTATTATGTGATTCATTAGCATGATTCTATGTTATACAATATTGTTGAACTGTAATTATGTCATACAGGAGAATTGCTGCTTGATTTTTTATTCATTTTAATTTTCCTAAATAGCGCAGTTTTTTCTTCTTCTTACCATGCACAAAGGCATCAGATTTTGCTTTCTCCAGCTTCAGTTAATCTCCTCCATAGTGTTATTGGCTGATACCTACTGATTCTGCTAAATGTGGTCTGGGCATGTAGGTTTCATTGACATCTAGTTGTGAAAGGATTCAGGGCAAGTCTTCATGGCTATCTATAGAAGTGCTTCATTACCAAATATTGATACAGGTAGTGAAGATTTTTTTTTTAAATGTCTCTTATTTCAAAAGGTACAAGCTTTATTTTTATCAGACTGTTCACAAGCCAAAGTTGTAAAACAGGTTTAGTATTAGTCACAGAGAGTGTTCCTTTGGTCCCCACCCTTCTACAGCACAACATCCTTCTACGAGGATGTTGGGGCCACTACACTAAAAAGACACTTCAAAATGCAGCAAGGGTGTACTGAGTGGTACATGTTCATTATTATTATTATTATACAGAACCTATATAACGCCAATGGTTTGCACAGCGCTTAACAAAATGAAGGCAGACGTTACAGGTACAATACAATTTGGTACAAGAGGAATCAGAGGGCCCTGCCCATTAGAGCTTACAATTTTTACCAAAATTTTGGAATGTGTCTAACATGTGACCTAACCACTTAAGGACCGCCTCCTGCACATAAACGTAGTCCGAAGCTCCGTGACCGCACCCAGGGCCGGATTTGCTCTCCCTGCCGCCCCAAGGCCAGGTTCCACAATGCACCCCTCCCCGCCAACCGAACCCCCCCCCCCCCCACACAATCAATAGAGAATGGTAACCGGAGGGGACGCGGTTAGTTCAAATATTTTTTGTTTCTTATTGGGTTTTTTTTAGCACTTTTTCTTTTTTATTTATTTATAGCTTGACATTTACTTGTTTTTATTTTTGTGTAATTTTCTTATTATTTTGAATACTATTTGTCTTATTCTTTACTTTTTAATTACTTTTTAAATTAATTATTATTATTTTTTATCAATTTTTTTTCACTTAACTTTATTGCTATCACACAGGAAAAAACAATTCCCTGTGCGATAGCAATTGGAGGTGACAGGTTCTCTTTATTGAACCTGTCACCTCCAAAACAGGAGTCCTAGCACTGTGCTAGAACTCCTGTCACAGCTGAGATGGGAAGAGCACAGCTCACCCCTCTCACTGTGTACATCGGCGGCAGGGACAGGAGACAGACTCGGCGGCTGGGGGGAGGACGGAGGAGCCCCGAAGGCAGAGGTATGTGGGGGTAGGGGAGGACGGCCAGCAGCACACATTTGACAAGTGATTTTGGAGACATCGACAACGAGCGAGGGACGATTGTTTCGTCTCAATAGGACTTCAACGGGGGATTCGCCGTATCAGATGAAGTCCTATTGAGACGAAACAATCGTAGGGTGCCGTGACGTCATCGCGTTCCGTCCTGTACGCAGGCAGAGTTTTCCAGTCGAATAGCGAGAGGTATCGGATTTCGGATCGAATTGTTATATGCCGTTTTTGCATCGAATCTATGTAAGTGCAAGACTTATTAAACCTTTATACTTTTATACGTTATACGCTATGAGAGTTTTCCTTTTTATTTGTCCATGTACCCACCTCGGAGCCATCATTGAGAGCTAGTTGGGATCCATGCTGAGTGGTCTTGGGGAGACCGGATGTCCTTGTGCTTCATAAGACTGGTGCAAAACAGTCTTCCTTTGCGGTAAGCAGGCATTCTTACCTTATGAATTTATGGTGTTTTCTCCCCTTTTCCATCTGATGGTTATTGGACTTCATCTGGCCAATTTTTCTTCACATTTATTTTTAACACCAAAATCAACACTGGACTTTACTACTAGATCACTTATTGTTAGAGATTTTCTCTTCTCAACTCATATCATATATCTTCAGTTTTATACCACATATGATTGCTGTCATTGGTAGTCTTTGTTAATTCTTTCACTATCACTATCATCACCAGACTTTATTACTAGATCCTTGAACATTTTATGCTGATTCAGGTTTTCAGCAAAGTGTGTTTAATGTTGTTCCACAAGTTTTTTTACTTCATTTATTCATGAATGTTGTATCATATTAACTCTCCCAATACTTTAGCGCTGCACCCTCTTTTATTTTTTATTTATTTTTTGATATTTATTATAGCAAAAAGTAAAAAATATTGCATTTTTTTTTTAATTGTCGCTCTATTTTTGTTTATAGTGCAAAAAATAAAAACCGCAGTGATGATCAAATACCACCAAAAGAAAGCTCTATTTGTGGGGAAAAAAAAGAACATCAATTTTGTTTAGGAACCACGTCGCACGATTGCGCAATTGTCAGTTAAAGCGACGCAGTGCCGAATCGCAAAAAGGGACAAGGTCCTTAACCTGCATAATGGTCCGGGTCTTAAGTGGTTAACATGCAATTCACTGTGTGTTTACCTATTTTTGTATCAGGCTTGGTTTACACTAGAACACGCAGTGTCTCACAGCGTGAATGGTGAAACCCACATCCAATTTTGTGAACCCAGCCTAAATCAAACGTCGGGTTTTCTATTGATTAAGTGCCGGTGTCCTGTGGAGAAATGCCCCCCTATCGAAAAAAAAGCCCGACCAGAACTGCGCATGCGCTGCGGATTCGCAGAACGAACCCTCAGAACAGCTGAGTTAACATCAGCTATTGTCTTGCATTGTCGATGCACATTCATGTAGGAGAGGGGCGGATATTTACATGATGGGCAGTGCTGGGGGCAGAATTTTTATCGATGGCCAAACAAATCTTCTAAAGAAATCTTTATCTAATATAGAAAAAGCCACCCTTCAATTGACTAAACATGATTCGCAAGTGTTCAAAATGAATAGCAGATAAAGACTTCGGCCCAGATTCACATACATCGGCACATATATATGCCGCCGTAGCGTATGTCTTTTACGCTACGCCGGCACAGCGTGGCGAGGGAAGCATGGAATTCACAAAGCAAATGCTCCCAACTCTGCGCCGGTGTAGCGTATATTCATAGGCGTAAGCCGGCATAGGTGGAAGTGGGCGTGATCCATGGTAATGAAGCGTGACCCCATGCAAATGATGTGCTGAGTGCCAGACAAGTACTTAGAACGGGCGCACGTACGTTTGTGAATCGCCGTATTTGCCTCATTTGCATATTTGAATAGAAAATCAATGGGAAAGCCACATGCGTCCAGCGTAAATATGCGCCCACTCTACGCCGGCATAGGCAAGTTACATCGGTCGGATGAAGTCAGTTTTTAGGCGTATCTGTTTGTGGGTATGGCGGCGCATATTTGTACTTATGCGTCATATCTAGAGATACGTCGGCGTAAGTGCTTTGTGAATCCAGACCTTCTTTTCCATATTTCTTTGGCCATCGATAAAAATTCCGCCCCAGCACTGCCCATTATTCAAAAATCTGACCCCTTCAAGTAACTATACGCCCCTCACCTATATGAACGTGTCTCGGCCAGTGCAAATCACATGCAATGTCCGTGCGATGTGATTTCAACCATACAGAAAGTATGGCTGATTTTGCATGGCATTCGGACCAAACTCGCACAGGACACTTTTTTTTGGACAGCACCAGAATGGAATCACATGGGTGTGCACACCCATGCGATTCCATTCATATCCGAACTGTCACTTCGCATGCGATATGCAAGCTGATTTGGGGGTGTCATTAAAGATGTATTGGCACTCCCAGCAGTTCGCATATGGCAGTGTGAACTGCTGTGCGATGCTGACAGACTGTTGTCCTAAATTCCTACCGTTGGTACCCTCCTTTTGACAATTGTTTTCCATTATTCAGAAAGACAAATGTTGGATGACAGGCTAGTAGATTGCACCAAAAAAATTGAACCAAAATTCTACAAACAAATAGAAAAAATGTTACTTACCAGAAATTATGGTTGCTATGCGGATCTTCCTAATCTGCCTCTTCCTTGTCCGTAGCTGGTCTTCATCCTCGTGTTGTCTTCTGGGGAATGGTGCACGCTGCCTTCTGGAAACTGTGTGTATTCCAGAGAGCAGCCGCCCATTCATACAGCGCTGCGAGACTCACGCATGAGCAGTAGGAAATGGGCACTGAAGCCGCAAGGCTTCACTGCCTGTTTCCTTTAGTGAGAATGGCAGCACCGGGACCTGCAACGATCGAGGGATCGGCCTCTGGGGGCGATATCGTGGGCACCTAGGACAGGTAAGTGTCAGCAGCAGCAGGACTACTGTTGTTCCTGCTACCCTTTTTCTATAAGCTCTATTGACCATTGCAAAATGTGAGTTTTTCTCTTTATAATAAATATCGATTTTTATTACGGAATTACGCTATGTACGCCTTGCCTTCTCTTTTTCATGCTTATCGGTTGGAGTACTGATATGCCCTCTGAGTGATCTGTTGAGAGTTGCTGCTTGCTGGGAAGTATTTTTGAATCATCTGTCTGAGGTTTGCCTTCATTGATACCGAATCGCATGACGTGTATGGTGTACCCGCTTCAGTATATCAACTTTAACAAAGCTTGATTGGCCTAGTGGGTATATGCCTGTCCAGGTCCAATCGGTCCGGTAAGCCCCTTGTCATAAGCGGTGGTGGATTTTTCACTTTTTTATGCACTGGATTTTGTGTATCTGTTTTACTCAAAGAAACCGACTCACCGATTCATTCAAAACATTTATGGACTTTTGAATACCATTCATTCACATGTGGTGTTGCATGATTTAATCTTTATTGTATTACCATTATTTGTGTCATTATTAGCGCTACACTTTTCCACACATTTTCTATTAGCAATTTTTTGATCTCTCTTGCTGTGTTAGCGGCTTTTTGTATTTTAAGATAGCGCAGTATTTTTTCTTTTTCGATTTTGTGGTATTTCAAACACCTACAGAAACATATATATGTAAAAGTCCTGCATGATATACAAAAGTATATGCAAACTAGAAATTAAATAATGTTCGAAGTGGTTTCACACATATGTAAAATCCATCAAATGAATTCAAAAGTTCAGATATTGGAAGACTCCCAGGTGATGACGATAAAAACAGACACTCCAGACAAGGTGCTACAGGTAAACCTCCACCACATATATATGTATGGCCTCTTACCAGATGAAGATAAAAAGACAGCATTCAAATATAAACGTGAATCCTGGAAAGGCTCTCAGATGCAGTCACCTGGATGTAGGCAATTTTCTCGTATACCCAAAGACCATAAAGCATGTACAGGAGACAACAAGGCTCACATAGTGTAAATCGTTCATTTAATAAATAAATAATAGTAATAGTAATGCACTTACAAACGGTATGTCGTTTAAAAGCATGTAAGAAAAAATCGCAGCCGGCCGGCTAGCAAACACAGCCCATTGTGTTCCTCCCAGGGAGGAGACGTGCTGACGTCACCGCGCATACGATCCATACCCGGAAGATACGGGCTGTGTTTGCTAGCCGGCCGGCTGCGATTTTTTCTTACATGCTTTTAAACGACATACCGTTTGTAAGTGCATTACTATTACTATTATTTATTTATTAAATGAACGATTTACACTATGTGAGCCTTGTTGTCTCCTGTACATGCTTTATGGTCTTTGGGTATACGAGAAAATTGCCTACATCCAGGTGACTGCATCTGAGAGCCTTTCCAGGATTCACGTTTATATTTGAATGCTGTCTTTTTATCTTCATCTGGTAAGAGGCCATACATATATATGTGGTGGAGGTTTACCTGTAGCACCTTGTCTGGAGTGTCTGTTTTTATCGTCATCACCTGGGAGTCTTCCAATATCTGAACTTTTGAATTCATTTGATGGATTTTACATATGTGTGAAACCACTTCGAACATTATTTAATTTCTAGTTTGCATATACTCTTGTATATCATGCAGGACTTTTACATATATATGTTTCTGTAGGTGTTTGAAATACCACAATTTGTTTATTTACAGCTCTAGCGCGATTTTTTCTGTTTCATATAATAACTTGCGCAAACCAATCAATATACGCCTGTCATGGACCTTGGAATGCTAAGTGAGTCGGCTTGTGAAAGACCTCTCATTGTGTTCTGCAGGTGAATAGCTGTTGTCAGAGATGGGACATCTGGGGGGATAATTACC
The DNA here is from genome assembly GCA_029574335.1 of Rana kukunoris. NCBI lineage: Eukaryota > Metazoa > Chordata > Amphibia > Anura > Ranidae > Rana > Rana kukunoris. The sequence continues at coordinate 584,880,083 of CM056050.1, forward strand.
TCAACTGAATGTCTTTTAGAATGTGATTGAAGTTCATTGTGTGTGTGTGTGTGAATATGCTCTGTGTTTACTCTTAAAAGATTGTGTATTGTTCTAAAGGTCAGAAGTCTCCTTTCAGGAGTTTTGAATTAGCATGTCATTATCTAAAGCAGGGGTCTCCAAACTTTTCAAACAAAGAGCCAGTTTATTGTTCTTCAGCCTTTAGGAGGGCCGGACTGTGGCCAGCGGGGGCAGAAAAACCCCCGGGCCAACATTGGTGAGAATAAATATGACCTCATAGTTTGCGATCAGTAGGATAAAGAGTAGTGCCCCTACTAGTAGGAGTAATTGTAACTCTTAATTGGTGTCAGTGAAAGAAAAAAGTGCCCCCTTGTTGGGGTCAGTGGGAAGAATAGTGCCTCATATCAGTGGGAGGAATAAAGTCCTGAGGGCCGGATAAAAGCTAGCAAAGGGCCGCATCTGGCCCTCGGGCCGCAGTTTGGAGACCCCTGATCTAAAGGAATGTGACCTCTCAGGTGTAGTAATTAGGTCATGTTAAATAGACCGGTGCCAAAGTGTCTCTCTAAAATCTGTATGGAAGCCCCAGTGTGTAATAAGGGGGGTGGAGATTTCATTGTTCCTTTGATTACTGACAGGCTTGTAAACTGTATATAAAAACCAGCAGAATGTACCATTAAAAGAGTCCTGTTTGAACTTACATACAGCCTGCCTGGTGTTTGTTCTAATGGATCTCAAACGGCACATAACTGTAGAGCCTTGGACGACTGAACCATCAGACGTTGCAATCTGCAATCTGATCCAATAGTAGCAGAGGAGTGTCGGGAGAGCGGAAGCGAGCGAGCAAGGGTCTCGTTACATTGGTTGGCAGTGGTGGGATTTGCTCTCCAGTTACTGGGACACTCCAAACCACCACCATGAATGACCAGCTATGCAGCCTGCAGGAGAGCCACGCTGAAAGACTTGTTTGAGAGCCGTGGAGGGATCAGTGGGACAAAGAACAAGGCCACCCTAATCAGTGAGCTAGCCAAGATTGATCAGAGGGATGGTGATGCAGGACCCCGGTCAGTTGAAGACTTATTTCAGCAACGAGTTTGAGAGCGGTTGGCATTATATGAGTGAGAAACTTATATAGCGCTGCACATGCTAACCCATCAGAGACCGCCATACAGAATGCCATTAGAGACATCCAGCTGCAGGATGAGCGACAAGAGAGAGAACAAGAGCGTCAAGAGAGAGAACGAGAGCGGCAACATGAGCAGAGAATGGCAGAAATACGGCAATCGGTGACAACGCCTAAAGAAGCAGCACCAAATGAAAGAAGAGGAGAGGTACAGATACCAGTAACCATGGAAGAGGAATTCGGAAGGAGGTTTGCGAGAGAAGCAGATACAGCACAGAGGACCAGTATCAGAGGAGGTCCTGCTTGGATGGTCTGATTCGATCCGCTGCGAACTCTGGAAAGAAGCGCTAGCCCGTGAGCAGCGACACCAGGGAAAAGCTCTCCCCTCCATGCATTTTATTTTATTTTTTTAACAAAAAAAAAAATTACAGAATACATATTGGTATATATTGTTTCTTGTTTTATATTGTTTTTTTTTATTTTTATTGACTGTCTTTTTTTGTTTATAGTGCAAAAAATAAAAACCACAAATATCACCAAAATAAAGCTCCATTTGTGGGGAAAAAAAGGACATCAATTTTATTTGGGTACAGTATAAAGTAACGCAGTGCCGTATTGCAAAAAATGGCCTGGTCATTAACCACTTAATGACCCCCGCACGCACATATACGGCCACAGAATGGCACGTACAGGCACAAGGGCGTAAATTTACGTCCCCGCCTGAGTGCGGTTCGGGGGTCCCATCGGGACCCCCTCCGCGGCGTGCGGGGGTCCCCCTACCTCTGGGAGCGATCCGGGATCTGCGGGCGGATGTCCGTGATATCCGCCCCCCCCCGCGATCGCTCCCAGCCAATGGGAGCGCGCTCCCAGCCTGTCACTTCCTCCTCCTGTGTTTACACAGGAAGGAGGAAATTATGTATTCTCTCATCGCAGCGCTGTTTCCCAGCGCTGCTGATGAGAGAAGACATCACAAGTAAGTGTGCACCAACACAACACTGACACACACTCACATAGGCATATTAACCCCTTTGATCGCCCCCCCCCCCCCCCCCCCCCCCCTGTCACAGTGTCACTGAATGCAGTGATTTAATCACTGCATTTAGTGTCAGTGTGACAGACAGTGTAAAAAACAGTTAGTGTTAGGTTCAGGATAGCCCCCCACCCCCCCTAATAAAGTTTTAACCCCCTGATCACTGCCCTAGTTAACCCTTTCACTCCCTATTGCCAGCGTCACTAAGCGATCATTTTTCTGATCGCTGTATTAGTGTCGCTGTTCCCGCTAGGTAGCTATTTATTTTTATTGCGATTTTTTTTTTTTACTAAAGACATGTGCCTGAAAGGCAACCCCTTTTTTTTATAAATGTTTATTTCTTATTTATGCCCAGAGGGCCCCAGATGGCAACAACCCTTTTTAAAATATATATTTTTCTCTCTTTTTTTCATTTTATAAAAGGGCCCATAAGTCCCCAGGGCCCCTTTTTTATATATTTATTTTTTGTAAAGGGCCCCCCCGCTTCTCAATTCGCGGCAGCCCCCCCCCCCCCCCGGTTCTCTGCTCCTTAAGTAGCAGAGGGGGAGAGGTGTATAGAGAGGGGGATGGGTGTATACAGAGGGGGTTGTTAATTAGTTTCAGCTGCTTTGCTGTTAATTAAAATTAATAACTGTTGCACTAGATTGGCAACAATGAGACAACCTCCAAAACAGGAATGTTTTTTCAGGTGGAGGTGTCTGACATTTTTTTTCCCTACTCATCTTTTCTGACTGTTTTTCACTAGTTTTGCATTTGGCTAGGGTCAGTGTCACTACTGGTAGCACAAGGCGATACTTGGACCCTATAAAGGTTGCACAGGCAGTCCAACTCCTGCAGGATGACACATCAATACGTGTCATTGCCAGACGGTTTGCCGTGTGTCCCCCAGCACAGTCTCAAGAGCATGGAGGAGATTCCAGGAGACAGGCAGTTACTCTAGGAGAGCTGGACAGGGCAGTAGAAGGTCCTTAACCCATCAGCAGGACCGGTATCTGCTCCTTTGTGCAAGGAGGAACAGGATGAGCACTGCCATGGCCCTACAAAATCACCTCCAGCAGACCACTAGTGTGAATGTCTCTGACCAAACAATCAGAAACAGACTTCATGGGGGTGGCCTGAGGGCCCGACATCCTCTAGTGTGCTCTGTGTTCAATGCCGGACACTGTGGAGCTCTATTGGCATTTTCCATTGAACACCAGAATTGGCAGGTCCGCCACTGGTGCCCCATGCTTTTCACAGATGAGAGCAGGTTCACCCTCAGCATATGTGACAGACGTAAAAAGGGTCTGGAGAAGTCTGGAGAACTTTATGCTGCCTCTAACATCGTTCAGCATGACCGGTTTGGTGGTGGGTCAGTGATGGTCTGGGGAGACATATCAATGGAGGGACGCACAGACCTCTACAGGCTACACAATGGCACCGTGACTGCAATTAGGTATCTGGATGAAATCCTTGGACCCATTGTCAGACCCTACCCTGGTGCAGGGGGTCCTGGGTTCCTCCTGGTGCACGACAATGCCGGCCTCATGTGGCGAGATGCAGCCAGTTCCTGGAGGATGAAGACATTGATACCATTAAATGGCCCCCACGCTCACTTGATTCAAATCCAAAAGAACACCTCTGGGACATTATGTTTTGGTCCATCCAGTGCCGCCAGGTTGCACCTCAGTCTGTTCAGGAGCTCAGTGATGCACTGGTGCAGATCTGGGAGGAAATACCCCAGGACACCATCCGTCGTCTCATTAGGAGCATGCCCTGATGTTGTCAGGCATGCATACAAGCACTGGGGGGGGGGGCATACAAACTACTGAGGACCATTTTGAGTTGTTGCAATGAAATTTCAACAAAATGGACTAGCTTGCTGCATAATTTTTTCACTTTGATTTTCGGGTGTTGCTTCAATTCTTTTGAGCAGTGCATATATACATACAGTGGGGAGAACAAGTATTTGATACACTGCCGATTTTGCAGGTTTTCCTACTTACAAAGTACGTAGAGGTCTGTAATTTTTATCATAGGTACTCTTCAACTGTGAGACGGGATCTAAAATGGAAATCCAGAAAATCAAAGTGATTATTTAGCATTTTATTGCATGAAATAAGTATTTGATACATCAGAAAAGCAGAACTTAATATTTGGTACAGAAACCTTTGTTTGCAATTACAGAGATCATACGTTTCCTGTAGTTCTTGACCAGGTTTTCACACACTGCAGCAGGGTGGCCCACTACTCCATACAGAGCTTCTCCAGATCCTTAAGGTTTTCGGGGCTGTCGCTGGGCAATGCGCACTTTCAGCTCTCTCCAAAGGTTTTTTTATTGGGTTTAGGTCTGGAGACTGGCTAGGCTACTCCAGGACCTTGAGATGCTTCTTATGGAGCCACTCCTTAGTTTCCCTGGCTGTGTGTTTTGGGTCATTGTCATGTTGGAAGACCCAGCCACGACCCATCTTCAATGCTCTTATTGAGGGAAGAGGGTTGTTGGCTAAGATCTCACGATACATGGGCCCATCCATCCTCCCCTCAATACGGTGCAGTTATCCTGTCCCCTTTGCAGAAAAGCATCCCCAAAGAATGATTTTTCCACCTCCATACTTCACGGTTGGGATGGTGTTCTTGGGGTTGTACTCGTCCTTCCTCCAAACACAGCAAGTGGAGTTTAGACCAAAAAGCTCTATTTTTGTCTCATCAGACCACGTGACCTTCTCCCATTCCTCCTCTAGATCATCCAGGTGGTCATTGGCAAACTTCAGACGGGTCTGGGCATGCACTGGCTTAAGCAGGGGGACCATGCGTGCGCTGCAGGATTTTAATCCATGGCAGCGCAGTGTGTTACTAATGGTTTTCTTTTAGACTGTGGTCCCAGCTCTCTTCAGGGCAATGACCAGGTCCTGCCGTGAAGTTCTGGGCTGATCCCTCACCTTGCTCATGATCATTGATGGCCCACGAGGTGAGATCTTGCATGGAGCCCCAGACCGAGGGAGATTGACCGTTATCTTGAACTTCTTCCATTTTCTAATAATTGCACCAACAGTTGTTGCCTTCTCACCAAGCTGCTTGCCTATTTTCCTGTAGCCCGGTGGCCATCAGCCCTGTCCTCTGGTCTTGGCCACTGTGGAGAGATTGGAGTCTGTTTGATTGAGTGTGTGGACAGGTGTCTTTTATACAGGTAACAAGTTAAAAAAGGTGCAGTTAATACAGGTAATGAGTGGAGAACAGGAGGACTTCTTAAAGAAAAAATAACAGGTCTGTGAGAGCCGGAATTCTTACTGGTTGGTAGGTGATCAAATACTTATGTCATGCAATAAAATGCAAATTAATTTAAAAAATATACAATCCACCTGGCCAGACTAGCCAAGGTAGAAAAATTGGTTATAGTAGGTGGGGTGTAGGTAAATTGGATAAACGTGGCAGTTCTTAAGTTTTTTCTTCTGTTGGTGGGGCCCTTAGGTTTAGTGCACTTACTCCCTTCCTGCCACAAAGTGTAGATAATCACCAGTCCTCACCAGTGGCGGCCTGTAATGCAAGGCGCACGGGCGCCAAGCCCCCCCCATCCATGTATCTGGCCCCACTAATCTACATACGGGATGCCAGACTCATGAATTCCAATCTGCGTTTTTTTAAGCACTTGATTAGAGCCAGAGGCTCTCATAGGCTTTAAAAAAGGGTTGGCTCAGGGTGCACAAATGAATATTCGGTATTGTTATACTGATGCTCCTCCCGGGCCAATCAGGAAGAGTGTCTGAGACCTGTTTCCTGATTGCTCGAAAGGAGAAAAGCTGCCCGCGCCATAGATAAGGTAAGTGGCGGGCTTGTAACTGACTGGACCAAGGGGGGTGGTTGCAGGTGATCTGACTGACTGGGGGTGGCTGTGGGTGCCTCCCCAAAAAAATTACCACCACAGTGTTAGTTGAAGATGTAGGAGGGGCCCCCTTATTGGCCTCTGGGTCCAGCTCTGGGGAACATTGCTGTGGGCGATGATGGTGTACAATCTCACCGTCCTTCACCCACACGGTTTGGCAACAGCAGAGCAGCAGTTATGATAACACTGCTTCCCAATTGTTACAGTTGACTCACTGACTATACCTCTGATCAAAACCTCGGGCAGCTAGACAGACTAGAAGGAGGTATGCTCTCTTCTTCCTCCTGGCACCAACTGCCCTTTCTTGGGCAGTCCACTCAGAATCCCTTGGCTCCTCCTCCTGCTGCTTCCTGGGAACTGTAGTTCAAAAGAGTTGCAAAAGAATACCAGCACCCCATCTGCCAACATGCCATTTGCAGCTGTGCTTTTTTTCCTTCTTCCCTAAGTCAGGGACTGCCCAATGGGAGACACAAAAGGGGAGGGGGAGTAGAGACAGATGGCGAGCAGGCGTGTTGGAAACCTACTCTCAGTTGCTTATAGTTCCAAATCATTTAATGAGAACAACTTGCCAGCACTTGGCTACATTCTGCATTGTGGACATGAATTTTGATGAGACTGCAGGGTGCAGATAAGATCTGTGGTTTGATGGTTTGGCATGAACTCAGCTTGGCTTCAGCTGTGGATGTTATGGTGTGGTAGGAATGTAACAGGATGTGTAACTGGCTGATTTATCAGACAGAGAGTAAGTGTAACTTGCATCTTACTAAACAGGTGCAAAATTAGAAATAATAATGCAAAACATTATTGGAATGGCAAAGGGTATGCATACAATGCAGAATAATGCAAAACAGATTATGAAAGCAATGTCTCTGTCAGGGCAACATATGTCTGCACAGCATTGTCTATAAGAGACAGAACATAGCTAGTTGTGATTGTCTTCCTAAACCTCACAGTAAAGTCCAGCTCTGGTAAGTGAAGGGTAAAGCTCTGGTAACACAGAAAAACCGCTGGAGGAATTCAGGGACCTGCAACGAAGTGCCACACCACTGGAACTGCAGCAATTGGGCACGTGCTTTTCACAGTAATTGGGTCTTCTGGAGAAGCTGCTTTAGGCTTTGGCCTGGCTGCCCAAGTGACAGTTTTGGCAGTAGAGGACCTCACATCTGGTTGCAGATTTATTGTTTTATTTAAAGTGGGGGTTCACCCTAAAACAACTCTGTCCCATCCCATCCAGCATACTGGCGTCAAATTGTGGGTGGAACTCCCCTTTAAAGACTCCTGTTACTAGTTCAGTCATTGCATGGTGAATTTTAGGGACAAGACATTTTGTGTTCAGGAACTTCCTATTTGAGTTTATCATCATCTATCAATTTTAGAAGTTTGTTGTCTTTCCATGTGAAGTCATCAGCACTCCAAATAATTGCATTTCACTGTGCTGTTGACTTTGTATCCAGTTCTGGCATGACACCAACTGTAGCAATCACTTTGAGCACCTACCAGTTATTTCGAGGACAAATACTCAGAGGATTGCAGCTTCTATCGGAACTTAAAGGAGTTGTAAAGGAAAAAAATGTTTTGCCTAAAATTAATGTCTGCAAGGTAAACAGACAGAATAGTGTAATGATTCTGTTAAAAAAAACAAGTAAATATCTATTAAATTCCTTCATCTATATCACCTCCGGCGTTCTAGTTTCTGTTCTCTCATTCAGTTCCTGGTTTGCCGCACTCGTTCATGTAAGAACTGCATTTCCCAGTATGCATTGCGGCACGCCCAGTAATTCACACCTCCTTGAAGTCTCTAACAGGTAGAGAGCGTCCTGCTGCACAGATGTAGTTCCCAGGAGGGGGCGAGCACGTCACTGACCACCGCAGTAAAGCCTCCCTTCACGGTGGTGAGTAACAATCAGACAAACAGGAAGTGAACAGAACAGAGAAGAAATAGAGCAACTTCTGAGCAAAAACGAACAATGAGGAAGTGAAAAGAGGAATGTCTGCAAGAAAATGATGCTTATTATGAAAAAAATGTTTTCCTTTACAACCCCTTTAATGTGTTTATGTCCATGGAATTTGATGTTTGTCTGGCTGTGGTTTCAACCTTATTTGGGTGGTTTTGTCTGTCACTGGTCTTTATCATGTTAATTTTTGGACATTCATTAGTCTCACTGGCTTCTTGTTTATTTTCTCTCTAAACCATCCTTTTGGTCTGCTGTCCAGGTTCTAAGGCTGCATTAACACCTAATCGCGCGTCCTGACCCGCGAATTGCGGCGACAAATGTGAGGGGTTTTGTACCGCGATTTGCGGCGACAAAATGCCTAATTTTTAACCCCCCTTTTTGGAGAGGTCCATCATCTCCTATGCAGAACGTCGAAGACGCCTGAAAAAAAGGGTCCGGGACTTGTTTTGGGCTTCAGGCATTCGGCGTTTCGGTGTTCGGCATGGAGATGTGAACCATCTCCATAGAGGAGAATGTTAAATTTCCCCTCCAGCGTATCCGGCGTCGTGCGTAAAAATGCCTAGATGTGAATGCAGCCTAAGGGTGGATTGTTGTCCTTTGTTTTATCCAGTGTTGCCAACCCTTCATATTTTTACGAACAGTTCGTAGAAATGGGCACTTTCTCCCCCCGTTCGTAAATGTCCGTGGTTGCGGGAATGTGCCAGTAAAAATAGCTGAGATCGGTCCGACTTGGAATTGCGCATCGAGATTGGAGGCAGGGGGTGATGGTGGCTGCGATGGCACCGCAGAGGGGGAGGGAGGCAGGGGGTGTTGGTGGCACTGCAGAGGGGGATGGTGGAACCGCAGAGAGTGGGGGATGGAGACAGGGGTTGTTGGTGGCAAGGCATAGGGTGATGGAGGCAGGGGGAGATTGGAAGCATGGGGAGATTGGAGGCAGAGGGGGGGGGGTGAAGGCAAGGGGTGTTGGTGGCAGAGGGGGATGGAGGCAGGGGGTGATGTGACTAAATAATTTGCCCTTATTATATCGAAAATAACAAAAATATATTTTTCTACCTTAAAGGGTTTGTAAAGGAATTTTTTTTATCTTAATAGCTTCCTTTACCTTAATGCAGTGCTGTTTTCATGTCCTCATTGTTAGTTTTTGCTCTCAAGTTGCTGATCTCCACACTTCCTGGTTGTCTGTTTCCTGATGACCACAGTACTGGGAGCTTTCTCTCTGTGGTCACTAATCAAGGAGGTGTGATTACTGTGTGTCTAAAACCCCTCAGCACCAATCAGTTTCGTTTTCCAAACCATCACTGCCCTGTATTGGCTCTGTAAAAAACTAAACTGAAACTGCAGGTACATTATAGGATTGATTTTTATCTATTTGTAATTGTTTTTAAAAGGAATCGGTTAACTATTATGTCTCTATACCCTGTAAACAGTCATTTCAGCAAAAAAATGTTTTTCTATTACAACTCCTTTAACCACTTGCTTACTGGGCACATATACCCCCCTCCTGCCCAGGTGAAATTTCAGCTTCCGGCACTGCGTCGCTTTAACTGACAATTGCGCGGTCGTGCGACGTGGCTCCCAAACAAAATTGACGTCCTTTTTTTCCCACAAGTAGAGCTTTCTTTTGGTGGTATTTGATCGCCTGTGCGTTTTTTATTTTTTGCGCTATAAACAAAAAAGAGTGACAATTTTGAAAAAAAAATACAATATTTTTTACTTGTTGCTATAATAAATATCCCAATTTAAAAAACAAAAACAAATTTTTTTTCCTCAGTTTAGGGCGATACGTATTCTTCTACATATTTTTGGTAAAAAAATAAAAAAAAAACGCAATAAGCGACTGGTTTGCGCAAAAGTTATAGCGCTTACAAAATAGGGGACAGAATTATTATATTTGTTATTTATTTTTTTAGTAGAAATGGCGGCGATCTGCGATTTTTATTGGTACTGCGATGTTATGGCGGACACATCGGACACTTTTGACACATTTTTGGCGCCATTCATATTTATACTGGGATCATTGCTATAAATATGCACTAATTACTATATAAATGTGACTGGCATTGAAGGGGTTAACACTAGGGGGTGAGGAAGGGGTTAAATGTGTATCCTAGGTGTGTTCTAACTGTGGGGGGAGGGGGGGAGACCGATCTGTGTCCCTATGTACAAGGAACACAGATCGGTCTCCTCTCCAGAGACAAGACGCTGTCTCTGTGTAAAACGGCAATGAGAGATGACCTCATATGTTTACATATGAGATCATCTCTCATTGGCCACGCAGATCGCATAGCAAACGGCCACTCTGATTTTGGGTGTCGTGCCAGTAAATTTCAATCTGGTAGGTTGGCAGCACTGCTTTTATCTGTTCTCTGAAAGATGGAAATTTTCTTCTTGTAGTTGTTGAATTGAACTTCCTGTACATGAATTCCTGAGTTGGTTGTTTACATTTCTCACCTAGCTTCCTTTGAAGCTCTTCCTTGCATTAAAGGCTGTAATTAGTGTAATTGGGTAAAACGGACACTAAGGCCCCTTTCACATTGGAGCGGGAGCCGCGCTGGCGGTATAGCGCCGCTAAAAATAGCGGGGCTGTACCGCCGGAATTGCTGCGGGAATCGACCGCTAGCAGCCGATAAAGGGTTAATACCTCTATAGAGGCGCATTGCGGGCGGTATTGCCATTGTTTTCAATGGGGAGGAGCGGTGAAGGAGCGGTACACACGGCGCTCCTCTCACTGCTCCAAAGATGCTGCTTGCAGGAGATTTTTTTCTCTCTCACCAGCACATTGATTATGCAGTGAAGGAGATTTTCAGGCGGTATAGCAGCGCTATTTTTAGTGCTGTACCGCCTGAAAAACTCCTCAGTGTGAAAGGGGTCTTAGGACCTCAGGTGAGGGGCTGCTTGATAGGAACTTGATGCAGACATGTTTCTGGAGAATGTCTGTGCTGGTATTTGTTCCTCACAACTGGAGCTTGTAGGATCTTATATGTAAACCTTTTTTAGATATTGTTTTGGGGATATTTTTTATAGCAAAAGGGAAAAAATATAGAATTTTTTAAAAAATTGACGCTCTATTTTTGTTTATAGCGCAAAAAAAAAAAAAAAATCGCAGAGGTGATAAAATACCACCAAAATAAAGCTCTATTTGTGGGGGAAAAAGGACGCCAATTTTGTTTGGGAGCCACGTTGCACGACCGCGCAATTGTCTGTTAAAGCGACGCAGTGCCGAATCAGAAAAAGGGGCCTGGTCCTTTACCTGCATAATGGTCCGCGTCGTAAGTGGTTAATGGAATTTAGATGCAGGGGCAGAAATCTGATCGCATTCAGGAGAGGAGATTTTTTCAGCAGCAAAAAAAGCCTCTAAACCCGCCTAAGCACTAGCGCTTTTTTTTTATATATATATAAATTTCAGTGGCCAGAACAAAATGAATATTTTGGCCAATTAAATAAACGTACGCACCTAAATGTGTTCGCAAAAAAAACGCGGTTTAGAAGCCTCTTTTCTCCTTCTAGGAAGAAAGTGTTTACAGAAAAGCCCCAGTGTGCATGAAACCCTACGCAGAGGAGTGATGATTGCACAGTAATCTTTATACAGAAGGTGATCCTTATACAGAGAAGATCTCTAAACTGAGAAGTGATATACAGAGAGTAGAGGTGATTGCACTGAGATCTCTATACAGAGAATGGTGATATATACAGAGAGTAGAGGTGATTGCACTGAGATCTCTATACAGAGAAGTGATATACAGAGAGTAGAAGTGATTGCACTGAGATCTCTATACAGAGAAGTGATATACAGAGAGTAGAAGTGATTGCACTGAGATCTCTATACAGAGAATGGTGATATACACAGAGAGTAGAAGTGACTGCACTGAGATCTCTATACAGAGAAGTGATATACACAGAGAGTAGAGGTGATTGCACTGAGATCTCTATACAGAGAATGGTGATATATACAGAGAGTAGAGGTGATTGCACTGAGATCTCTATACAGAGAAGTGATATACAGAGAGTAGAAGTGATTGCACTGAGATCTCTATACAGAGAAGTGATATACAGAGAGTAGAGGTGATTGCACTGAGATCTCTATACAGAGAAGTGATATACACAGAGAGTAGAGGTGATTGCACTGAGATCTCTATACAGAGAATGGTGATATATACAGAGAGTAGAGGTGATTGCACTGAGATCTCTATACAGAGAAGTGATATACACAGAGAGTAGAAGTGATTGCACTGAGATCTCTATACAGAGAATGGTGATATACAGAGAGTAGAAGGTGATTGCACTGAGATCTCTATACAGAGAAGTGATATACACAGAGAGTAGAGGTGATTGCACTGAGATCTCTATACAGAGAATGGTGATATATACAGAGAGTAGAGGTGATTGCACTGAGATCTCTATACAGAGAAGTGATATACAGAGAGTAGAAGTGATTGCACTGAGATCTCTATACAGAGAAGTGATATACAGAGAGTAGAAGTGATTGCACTGAGATCTCTATACAGAGAAGTGATATACAGAGAGTAGAGGTGATGAGATGAGAAGTGATATACAGAGAGTAGAGGTGATTGCTGAGATCTCTATACAGAGAATGGTGATATACAGAGAGTAGAGGTGATTGCACTGAGATCTCTATACAGAGAATGGTGATATATACAGAGAGTAGAGGTGATTGCACTGAGATCTCTAAACTGAGAAGTGATATACAGAGAGTAGAGGTGATTGCACTGAGATCTCTATACAGAGAATGGTGATATATACAGAGAGTAGAGGTGATTGCACTGAGATCTCTATACAGAGAAGTGATATACAGAGAGTAGAGGTGATTGCACTGAGATCTCTATACAGAGAATGGTGATATATACAGAGAGTAGAGGTGATTGCACTGAGATCTCTATACAGAGAATTGTGATATATACAGAGAGTAGAGGTGATTGCACTGAGATCTCTATACAGAGAATGGTGATATACAGAGAGTAGAGGTGATTGCACTGAGATCTCTATACAGAGAATGGTGATATACAGAGAGTAGAAGTGATTGCACTGAGATCTCTATACAGAGAATGGTGATGTGTTCTCCATACAGGCAGGCTGAGATCACCATGACATCTCCAGGAGGCGGAGCTCCGCCCATGTACAGCACACGCCAGAGCTCCGCCCATGTACAGCACACGCCAGAGCTCCGCCCATGTACAGCACAGCGGAGCTCCGCCCCTCTCAAGCAGCCAGCGCATCCCCAGCTCAGCCGTGACAGTCACGCGCCAGTACACGGACAGCGAGCAAAAGAGTGGCCCCGCCCTCACCGCAGAAGCCACGCCCCGGAAGGAGGGTGGACTCGGCGGTCCTGCTGAGGTGCTGGTTGCGCCCTTACACAAGATGGCGGCTCATGGGACGGACGGGATTCGCCTGAGTGCGGTGAGCGGGAAGGAGGGGGTAGCTGCCCGGGCTCCGTCTGTCTGTGTGTCTTTCCGCCGTGTGTTCCGGGGTGGTTTACTGACAGGAGTGGAGGCTTGTAGGGTGTGGGCAGTGCCCGGTCCGGGGCTGTGTGCGATAAGAGCGGAGCGGAGGAATACGACGGAATAATAACACCGAGCGAGGCGGCACGCGACTCCGCTATGTGATATCACCCCTAGGGGGCGCTGTGTGTATGGAGAGCGCTGCATGAGGACTGATGTGACTGTACCGGGACTGCTGTGTGAGGACTGGCATGTACCGGGACTGGCATGTACTGGGACTGCTGTGTGAGGACTGGGCATGACTGTACTGGGAGTGATGTGTGAGGACTGGGCATGACTGTACTGGGACTGGCATGACTGTACTGGGACTGTGCATGACTGTACTGGGACTGATGTGTGAGGACTGGGCATGACTGTACTGGGACTGTGGAGGATGACTGCTGGGACTGGGCATGACTGTACTGGGACTGTGCATGACTACTGGGACTGCTGTGTGAGGACTGGCACGACTGTACTGGGACTGCTGTGTGAGGACTGGCACGACTGTACTGGGACTGCTGTGTGAGGACTGGCACGACTGTACTGGGACTGCTGTGTGAGGACTGGCATGACTGTACTGGGACTGATGTGTGAGGACTGGCATGACTGTACTGGGACTGATGTGTGAGGACTGGCATGACTGTACTGGGACTGCTGTGTGAGGACTGGCATGACTGTACTGGGACTGATGTATGAGGACATGACTGTACTGGGACTGATGTATGAGGACTGGCATGACTGTACTGGGACTGATGTATGAGGACTGGCACGACTGGACTGGGCATGACTGTACTGGGACTGCTGTGAGGACTGTCATGACTACTGGGACTGCTGTGTGAGGACTGGCATGACTGTACTGGGACTGCTGTGTGAGGACTGGCATGACTGTACTGGGACTGCTGTGTGAGGACTGGCATGACTGTACTGGGACTGCTGTGTGAGGACTGGCATGACTGTACTGGGACTGCTGTGTGAGGACTGGCACGACTGTACTGGGACTGCTGTGTGAGGACTGGCACGACTGTACTGGGACTGCTGTGTGAGGACTGGCACGACTGTACTGGGACTGCTGTGTGAGGACTGCACGACTGTACTGGGACTGATGTGAGGACTGGCACGACTGTACTGGGACTGCTGTGCGAGGACTGGCACGACTGTACTGGGACTGCTGTGCGAGGACTGGCACGACTGTACTGGGACTGCTGTGCGAGGACTGGCACAACTGTACTGGGACTGCTGTGACTGATGTATAAGGACTGTGATTGGTGTAATGTATTTCAGCACTGCTTCTGGCTCTGGTCTGGCATGGCAGGCTGTGATTGGCAGACTGGTTATGGTTTGGCATATATCCGGTGCAGGCATGGTGAAGGGTGTATGAGAGGAGCCTGGCACAGGAAGACATTGAGCACTAGCTGTCCCTGATTGGCAGATTGTACAGAGTCACATTCTGATTGGTTACATTTCCTGTGTCTGCTTCCATGGTCCTCCATCATCCCCCCCCAATGTCTTCTCCTTCTATCCCGTAGTACAGGGTCTGCCTGATTGTGTGATCTGATAGGCTGCCATGTGGCCGGTGTTTACATTCCAGCATGGCTTTGTTTTTGCCAGAGAATACATTGTAGTTGATGTGAAGGGAATCTGTCACAAAGTAATTCCTCTCTAATAGAGGAACTTTTTCTTGGAGTCAGAGGACAGACAGACCCGTGACCTCAGACCTCTTCCGTCGGAGCCTAACTACACAGGTTGTGTGATGTGTGACTCAAGAAGAAGCTTAATACCAACTCGTAATATGAAAACATGGCATGGAGGTCTGTGGGGGGCAAAATATCAATAAGAGGGCCAAAAACGTTTTATTACAATGTAGGAAATGACATAATGGGGCCTCTGCTGGGTGTAGATTCTGCAGAATAATGTACAGATATTTGGGAGGAGTTCTAATCTATTCAAGGAAATCGCAGAAGATTTGTGTTATAGATACAATTATTCCCAGAGGCCTGAATATTGAATCGGATTGGCCCCTTTCACACAGGTTTCCGATAACATCCCCCTGTCAGTTTTTCAGGCAGATGTGATTGGACGCGCTATTCAACCACAATGGAGTGGCGGGTGTCAGCGGTGACATGTCTGCTGCTATCCGATTTTGTCTGTAAAATCCGGATGGATGTGACCCGTTTTTCCACCCGTCTGGCAGATCGGATATTATGAAAGCAGACAGGCGGTCCGTTTTCATCCGATCTCCTATAGAGGAGAGTGAGGCTCTGACTGGTCCATCTCTGCACAGTGAGAGGAGACGGTCCTGTCACCCGCCTGCTCAGCAGAGATCAACGGAGCGATCCCCCACTGAGAGAAGAGCCCATATACTGTACACTGTTACTGATTTTTTTGGTTATTTTTTCGTTGTTATTACAGCTATTAGTCAGTAAAGTGCTGACAATCTATACAGGGCTTTAGAGCTGACAATCTAAGGTCCCCATGTGACATACATATACTCGGGCTAATTAACCCACCAGCATGTTTTTGTAGTTACTACAACAAAATTGAACTTCCAAATGATACAGGCTCCATACTTGTTTCTTCCATATGATCAATCGAAATATTAAAGCGGAGCTCCAGCCGCGGGAATTTTTTTTTTTTAAAGTCAGCAGCTACTAACAGTGTAGCTGCTGACTTTAAATAAGGACACTTACCTGTCCTAGGCGCCCGCGCTGACGGCCCCCCCTGATGCCGATCGCTCCGGGTCCCGCGCCGCCATTCACACTATGGGAAACAGGCAGTGAAGCCGTACGGCTTCACTGCCCATTTCCTAGTGCGCCTGCGCGAGTCTCACGCTGGCTTGTGAATGGGCGCGCTGCTCTCTGAGAACACACACACAGTTCCCAGGAAGCAGCGTGCCCCATTCACAAGGAGAAGAGCAAGAAGAAAACGCACCGCGGTTCAGGAAGAGGCAGATTACGGACTTCCGCATAGCAACAGCTATTTCGGGTGAGTATTTATTTTTTATTTTTTTCAGGTTTTTTATTTTTTATTTCAAACAACATTGTAAAATGTTGTTATCCTGGGTGGAGCTCCGCTTTAAGTTCCAGATATAGTAAAATGCTCACTTTACATATTGTACATTCATAGCCGTCCCTGCCCCCAAGGAGCTTATAAGGTTCCTAGTGCGCATTCATACATACTAATGTAGACCGGATAAAGGGGTTGTAAAGGAAAACATTTGTTTTGCCTAAAATGAATGTCTGCAAGGTAGACAGACAGAATAGTGTAATGATTCTGCTAAAAAAAAACTAGTAAATACCTATTAAATTCCTTCATCTATATCGCCTCTGGCGTTCTAGTTTCTGTTCTCTTTCACTTCCTGGTTTGCGGCGCTCATTCATGTAAGAACTACATTTCCCAGCATGCTTTGCAGCACCCCCAGTAATTCACACCTCCTTGAAGTCTCTAACACGTAGAGAGCGTCCTGCTGGTACAGATGTAGTTCCCAGGGGGGGGGCGAGCACGTCACTGACCACTGCAGTAAAGCCTCCCTTCACGGTGGTCAGTAAAATCAGACACGCAGGAAATGAACAGAACAGAGAAGAAATAGAGCAACTTCTGAGCAAAAACAAACAATGAGAAAGTGAAAAGAGGAATGTCTACAGGTAAAGGATGCTTATTATGGAAAAAATAATAATTTCCTTTCCAACCCCTTTAACCTATCAGTATGTCAACACATTCTACATATCACATTAAGGTCGGATTCACACTTATGCCGGATGCGGTTTGCAGCAGGGGGTCCAGTGCGCCCCTGTTCTTTCAGGCCAGGATTTTTTGCTAAATTCAGATCCTAAAAAAAAGCCAAAGTCCCACAGGACTCCTGTGTGAACCGGCTCCAAAGAGAGCGAGTCACACTCTCCTGTCATGTGAATTGGATGCAGGGAAAGCCGCATCCATTTTGCAGTAGTGTGAACCTGGTCTGAAGCAATGCAACCATGTTTTGTACTTTTGCTCTTTTTCTTTATTTTTTTGTTTACAAACTTTTATTGTAATAATAATGAATGGTTGCTCTTTTTCAAGCCACATATGCTTGGCTTGAAAAGGGCGATTGAGCCTTAAACCCGGATACGTTGCCCATATGTAAATCTGTGCACTTGGATATGCCCGTGAAATGAGCCTTTACTATATCTGGACTCCATATATCTTGCTTGAGATTTTATATATATATATATATATATATATATATATAATATATATATATATATATATATATATTCATATGTTCTTTTAAAAGCAAATCTGTTACATTGGGGTCAATTCACTAAGAGATAAATTCCGCATGAATTTTTGAGTTAAAATAAAATACAATATTTTATCTCAAATGTATTCAATTCACTAAAATAAAATGTGTTATTTACCAGATGTATTCAATTTTTGTTTTGCGTTATTTATCACTTGGATTACGTTTATTTTTGGTGTTTTCACAATTTTTTTTTTTTTTTTTTTTTATGTCTTGCTAACAAATGTACCAAAGGAAGAAATAAATGCACACAAAAATACGATGAAACTGAAAACATTCTGGCAATGCTTTCATTCACAGACCTCCCTCTGGTTATTATGTTACTATTTTGTTTTCATTCCTGAGTTCAGGGCAAAAAGTTTCCACACTGATACATTGTATACATTTAATTTACTGGACAGTGCAGAGTTCTCATTGTCGTTTTGTACTTTTCCAAAATAACGACTACCATGTGATAAATAACGAATGTGTGTGTTCTGTAGTGAATTCACTTTAATGATTTTATTTTTCTTTTCTTTTTTGCGGTGTTTACCTCACATTCAATATTTTACTTTTGAATTGACTCTTTCCTCATGTAATATTTCCAAAAAATGATCATGTGACCTTGATATCGCAACCTTTAGTGAATTGACCCCATTGTCACAACAGATTAGTGACAGTTTTGAGGCAGCATCAACACTTCTTGCGTCGTGTGTGTGTGTGTGTTTGTGTTCTATATTTCCTTTTGGATGTTTATATATATATATAATATATATATATATATATATATATATACGCAATATATATATATATATATATTATATATATATAAATATATATATAATGTATATGTGTGTGTAATATTTATACAACTGGCACTGCCCATTTTTTTTTTTATTTATTTTTTTTAAATGGTGGCTTTTTTAAATTTAGTCATTGTAAAATCTTGTGTTATTTTCATACAAAAAAAATAAAATCCTACTACTACTGTGAAATGGATTTGTACAGAGCAGCCGGGATCCTCCTTTTCTCAGGTTCTTCTTTGGTGCTTCTGGCCCCCCCCCCCTTTTTTTATTTTTTGTGTTCCCAAACCAATCAGTTTGCTTTTGGGACACCCGAGCTGAGCGACAGCTCCCTAAGTCCATTCAGACACGGAAATGTGTTCTCTCTCGTTCTCTCTCAGCGGGGGTTATCTCTCGTAAATCTCTCTCGTCTCTCTCGTGTGCTGCCCTGTCTTTCTCTCTCGTTCTCTCTCGGATGAATACGGACAATGTCCCGTATTCTCTCCGTTCTCTCTTTGCGTTCTCTCTCCGTTCTAACGGACGCAATCTCATAGGGAACCATTACAAGTCGTAAACGGTGTTATAAAAATGGACGAACGGATGCGGACATCTGAAAGGGGCCTAAGTCCATTCAGACACGGAAATGTGTTCTCTGCCGCTCTCTGTCGCTCTCTCTCGTCTTATGAGAAGGGAGGGTCCCGGACCGCCAAGGCACTCGTGCACATCGCTGGATAGAGATGGAGCTCAGGTAAGTATTAGGGGGCTGCTACACACAGGTTATTTTATCTTCATGTATAGTATACATTAAGATGCGGGAACCAGCACCATTCCTGAATCGCTGACGGTTCACACTACATCGACACCTGCAATGGTTTGCAGATGTCAAAGTTAATGACACCCCCAGATCGGATCACAGGGCTAACTGTAAAATGGTGCAGTTGTGAACACTCATGTGATCGGATTCCAGTGCTGCACCATTTTGGTGTGAATGCAATTTCAGCCATACAGTTTGGCTGAATTTGCATTTCACAGACGTGATCTATACAGCAATGCCGTGTGAATCGCACAGGTGTGAACCCATCCTCAAATTTCTGTTTTCCATACGAGGCATGTAGGAAACACTTTACACAGCACACTGCACAGTGTTTGTTTGTTCTTTGTTCATTATAAGGGTCCTTTCACACGAAGCGGACCATTTTTGATCCACCCCGTGTGTGTTCGTCGGCTCAGCGGGGATCATCCGTAAATCCCCACTGAGCTGTCAGCGGACAGGGAGGTCCCCGCACACTGTGCAGAGACCGCCCTGTCTCTCCCCCCCCCCCCCCCCATGGGGAATCGGATGAATACGGACCGCGTGTCCGCATTCGACCGATCCGATCCTTCAGACGGAAGAAAAATAGGGTTTTCTTTTGTCCGAAAAAACGGATCTTTGCATGCATTAACGTATGCATCATCCGCTAACGGACACAATCCCATAGGAATGCATTACAAGTCCGTAAATGGACTTGTAAAAAACGGATGAACAGTCCGTACGTGTGAAAGGGGCCTAAAGCTTTGCTCCTCTGAATCTAGATGAATCTATTCAGAGATTTGTTTCTTTTTATATTATAATTTCGTGTGTGTGTGTGTGTGTTTGAGAGGTTGATCCTCCCCAAGTAGAAATCTTGAATTGTTGCAGAAAAACACGGTGTAAAGAAGCCCTTATTATGGTGCCTATTCATTGAATAGTAATGTGTACAATTTGAACAACAAACAAAAAAAATGTATGAATCATTTTTATTTTGGGTTGTCATTGTGATTGTGACCTAGATAATGGCCTCTGTGTGTAGCTGTGTGGAGGAATGCGGCAGATGCGGAAGGAGAATTCCTTGTCGGTGAGATGTAAATTACCTCTCACATACAGACAGGCTGGCAGATTTGCTTTCATTTTCGTTTCTTAGTCCTGTAGCTTTGTGATGCGAGGAATGCAAAACCATCTATTATTTATTTGAGTCATCAAGGCGGGCCTGTGCTGGAGATTCTCATTGGATTGGGATTTGTCTTTGTTCTGTTTACATCTGTGATCTCACTGTTCATTTTCAGCCAGCAGAGCTCAGCAGCGTGCTAATATTACACCGGCTGGCAGGATGAGCCTGCTTCCAGTACAGGGCTTGGACATTTGTCTGAACCAATAATGTGCAGAGATTTATTTATTTTTTTGCCTGGTATTTTATCTCTCAGGGAGCTGCAGAAGGGTAGTATTTAGGTTTCAGATTATTATTATTTATGGATCAATGAAGGTATCAACTTGCTTGTTGCTACTGTGCTGTGATTGGATCTGTGATCAGCATGATTAACATTTTGTTCCAGATTTCTCAGCTCTGTATATTTACTTGCATTTCATATTTATTTTTTGCATGTGGAAAGGTGGTGCTTTTGTTGGCTTTTTTTTTTTTTTTTTTACAAGAACTGGCTGTCTGACTCCTAAGGGTGTACTAGTGAATATGCTGCTCTGTTGGTGTTGCACCGAGTAAACGTCATTCTTTTTATCTTGCTGTGTAAACACATAATGTACAACAAATGTTTACAAAGCAGCAGCTCAAAGATAAACTCAAGGCAGGCTACTAAATGCATGGTTAAAGTATTGTAGATGGTCATGAAATGTTTTAGGCGCCTTTCACACGGATGGGTGTTGTGCCGCAGTTAAAAGCATGTAAATGTTCTGTGAAATTCAAGGCTCCAGGCACTGCGATTAGCTGCGTTTGTACATTGCGGTTACATGCGGCCGCGTTAGTCATTCCCATAGCAACCCTTTTTAATTTTATTTTTTTATTATGATGTGCTTCCTGTTGTGTCTTTTTTTTTTTTTTTCTCACGCTGCTATCCGCAGCTGACACAAAAGACTGCGATTACCTGTAGTTAAGTGCATATAGCTGCTCTAAATCGCACCTGGAGGCATTCAATTCTATTATTTTCGCACCAAACCGAATGCAAAGAAATCGCAGATAAACGCTGTGTGTGAACAGGGCCATAGGAAAGCATTGTGTGCTTTTAAGCTGCGGTAGAAAACCTGCAGCTAAAAGCACCATTCTATCCGTCCGTGTGAAAGAGGCCTTAGGCTTGATCTACACTGAACCGCGTTCCTGTTCAATTTACATGTGACTTGGTGCAGTGCTATGTTTTAAAAACAATTCTAAATGGGCGCAACTTGCCACCGCATTGCACTAAAGACGTGCATGCAGCAATCGCACTATAACCGGATTACATGATTGTTCCGTGCCATGCTATCTGGTGCTGGCAAACGCACTGCATTTGCGACCTGCGTTTTGGGGGTGTTACCCCAGTTCCCACCGGGTCTATAGCAAAATGTTGGCCAGGCGGTGGTTAATTATTCTGACTGGGAGTTGGAACAAGCCGCTTGTGTATGCTCCCAGCACATGATTAGAGGATGGTGCAATGATTATCGGTGATGCCACCAGTGATACCAATCAGTGCTGAATATTAGTGCAGCCTTATAAATGAAGGAGAAAAATTACTTATTTACAAAAAAATTCTACTGAAACAAAAAACTTTCGTTTTGTTAAGCAAAAAATAAACTCAGTGGTGGGTAAATACCACCAAAAGAAAGCTCTGTCTCAATAAAAAAAGATGTTTGGTTAAAGTGTTTAATGACCGCGCAATTGCCATTCAATATGTGACAGCGCTGAAAATTGGCCTGGGCAGGAAGGCGGTGAAAGTGCTCAGTATTGGCAGTGGTTAAGATTACACTGACACCCACTGCAGATCGCAAGGGCACCACCCAAGGAAAAAAAAAGAAAAATTAATGCTTTTTGATGTCGCTTTGCATTACATCTGTCAATCTTGGAAAGAAAAGCGGACATGCAAAGTGTGGATCACTAATATTTTTTTTTATATATATACATATATATTTTGGTGGTTTTAACCACTTAAGCCCCGGACCAATATGCTGCTAAATGCCCAAAGGCATTTTTACAATTCGGCACTGCGTCGCTTTAACAGACAATTGCGCGGTCGTGCGACGTGGCTCCCAAACAAAATTGGCGTCCTTTTTTCCTCACAAATAGAGCTTTCTTTTGGTGGTATTTGATCACCTCTGCAGTTTTTGTTACTCTATAAATAAAAATAGAGCGTCAATTTTGAAAAAAATGCAATATTTTTTACTTTTTGCTATAATAAATATCCCCCGAAAACATATCTATAAAAAAAATGTTTTCCTCAGTTTAGGCCGATACGTATTCTTCTACCTATTGGTAAAAAAAATCACAATAAGCGTTTATCGATTGGTTTGCGCAACATATAGCGTTTACAAAATAGGGGATGGTTTTATTGCATTTTTATTCTTTTTTTTTTTACTACTAATGGTGGCGATCAGCGATTTTTTTTTTTTTTTTTTTTTTTTTTTTTTTTCGTGACTGCGACATTATGGCGGACACTTCGGACAATTTTTGGGACTATTGTCATTTTCACAGCAAAAAATGCATTTAAATTGCATTGTTTGTTGTGAAAATGACAGTTGCAGTTTGGGAGTTAACCACAGGGGGCGCTGTAGGATTTGTGTGTTCCCTGTGTGTTTACAACTGTAGGGGGGTGTGGCTGTAGGTCTGACGTCATCGATCGAGTCTCCCTATAAAAGGGATCACTCGATTGATGCAGCCGCCACAGTGAAGCACGGGGAAGCCGTGTTTACATACGGCTCTCCCCGTTCTTCAGCTCCAGGGAGCGATCGCGAGCGGGCGGCTATAAACGAATAGCCGCGCCCTCGTCCCGGATCGCTCCCCGCGGGTTTCTGACCACCGCATGTAGCAGGGGGGTCCCGATCGGACCCCTGACCCGCGCAAAGGCAGCCACGTATATATACGCCCATCTGCCTTAACGTGCCATGTTGCCGACGTAAATTTACATGCGGCGGTCGGGAAGTGGTTAATGCCTTCCAGGGCCCCATGGATCCCCTCCGTGTGCTTCTGGATGGGTCTGAAGCATGTGTATCTATGCTGTGTGCATTCAGTCTGCCCCCGAAGCCTAGGATGACGAGCTGCTCCTTTACTCCCCCCCCCCCCCCTTCTACAAGGGAGTGGACTAACAGAAGCTGGAGCCTGTACTGCCTGACTCATGTGATGGAGTCGGTGCAGACAATCCTCGGCAGGAGGTTTGGGGAAGCTGCTCTTAGGCTGACCATACATTATACACAATTTTCTTCAATTTCCTTTTAGATTTATCTTCAACTATGTAGTGAAAGGACCTGCCTGATGGCATACACATTGAAGGTGTTCCTGTTTGACCTCCTATCATATTTGGTAAATCTAAAGGAAAATTGTATAAAGAATGGCTACACAAAGGTATATGGAGGTGATGGCTTTGGAGATTTTAAAACTGCTCCATCTTTCTGACCACATTTTTGCATTAAAGCCATATCTAGGATGTAACCTGAAGCATGGTCAGCATGCACAGCCCCCCTTACAGGATCATAGGATTCTCTGCACAGTATCCTGTTAGATTCAGAATTCACATGGCTGTGTGTGGCTCGGTCTGCACAAGTCATTCAGCTGTCAAAGAAAATACAGGTGCCACCTGCCACAATGGCAGAGGAGTTCTAGTACTCAATAGAGCACAGGTGTAGTGACTGCACCGTACTTGTAGTCCATTGATGCTTCCTCCAGTTCCGTCGCTAAGAGTCCATTGACGCTTGTGTGACTTAAAGGGGTTCTAAAGGTACAAAGGTTTTCCCTAAATAGCTTCACTTACCTTAGTGCAGTCCTCCCTCACTTACCTCATCCTTCTATTTCGCGTTTAAATGTCCTTTTTTCTTCTGAGAAATCCTCACTTCCTGTTCTTGTCTGTAACTCCACACAGTAATACAAGGCTTTCTCCCTGGTGTGGAGTGTCATGCTCGCCCCCTCCCTTGAGGGGGCGAACAGGAGAGTTAGGATGCCCACTAACACACAGCTCCTTTCTCTATCTGCTACATAGAGAGCGTCCTGACTCTCCAGTAGTCCAAGGGAGGGGGCGAGCACGATACTCAACACCAGGGAAACATAAGGAACTCCTGAACCGTACCAGACCACATGCACTAGAGATGAGGGGGGGGGGGGTGATTTTGGAACAGTGGGGGCTCTGCTTGTCCCCATGTTAAGGACTAGACCCCCCCCCCCCACAACCCTGGCGTGTGGGCTTATCAGATGCTACAGATCCTGGCCCCGCCCCCTATGTAAATGAGGGTTCTATAATAGTGTGAATGTGGCCCAAAGGTCTGTACTGAGAAGCCAGAGTGATCTGCAGGAGCCAGAGCATTGTACCCGCAATGCTGTGCAAGCTCAAAAGCAAAAAATAGAAATAAATGATTTATTTACTTTTGCTTTGTTGCATTGAATTTATTTTTTGCCAAATGTGGAATTCTCCTTTCCTTCCCTTCCCCCCCTTTTTTTTTTAAATGAATTAATTCATTTATTTTCAATTGTAAGTGCTTGAGCACACATACAGACAAAATGTACTGGATAATGTTTGTTTGTTTCCCTGGTTGATGTGATAATAAAAAAAAACATTTGCATTTAATACTGCTTTATGCCTGCGCCACTCTTTTTAAACCCAAGAAAATTTGAGCAGAATTACCAAAAGTGGAACGAGTGGTTTAATTATGAGCATTTGCTCTGTGTTCTATGCTGCACCTGCGACAGACATGGCACAGAGAGTAGGAGAACTGGCGCTGAATCCCTCTGGCTGCCTCTCCACTCAGCTGAAATGGGGGGGGGGGGTTGGGGGAGGACGTCTGTTAACTCTTTAGGCTCCGTCTGTGTAGTGTTGTTACTGCAAAGGCAGAGGAGAGAGGGACGTGAGCTGTCTGCAGATCTATAGGCCACCTGGCCCCAAGTCGCAGCTGCTCCCATCTTTGACGGACTTTGTCTCCACTTATACCCTGAATAGCAAACACCTTTTGCTGCTCGGGGACTTCAACCTTTGGGCCAACTCCCCGCAAGACCCCATTGCAGACGCCTGCATCGACCACCTGGAAGGATTAGGGCTTCAGCAACTAGTATGTGGGCCCACACATGCTTCAGGTCATACGCTCGATCTTATTTTCAGACAAGATCTGGAAATAAAAATCTTGGAAAATGAACCATTGCCATGGACAGATCACCATGCAATTAAATTCATTATTTCCGAATTCCCCCACTTAACAAAAACATCAAATCCAGTGACAACACACTGGACCAGATGTCAGAAGAAGCTCCACTCGGAACTCTTCAAAGCCACGTTAGGGGGAAAAATAAACACAATTCAGCCGCACCAAACAGCGGAAGAAACACTAGAGGCCATAAACACAGCACTATTGCAGTCAGCTGACTTGATAGCGCCGAAACGAAAGACCCAGATCAGGAAAAATAACTCTGGCTGGTTCAACAACCAGCTGGCGTCACTGAAGCAAGAGCGTAGAAGGGCAGAAGCAGCCTGGAAAAGAAGCTCTTCAGATGAGAACCTCTCGATCTACAAGGCAATAACCAGAAAATACCACAAGCAAATCTTCGAAGCCAAGAAAAACTATTTTTCTGAGGCTATCAATGGTGCCCTAAATCGCCCCCGCGAACTCTTCAAGCTGGTCACTCAGACCATGAATCCAGGATGTCTTGAAGCCCCCAACTTGGATACACAAGAATTTTGCGATGAGTTATCGGATTGCTTCATTAACAATATTGAGGCAATCCGGCAGAACAATTGCTTTCCCAGCCCCCCCCGTAGTCATTTACACAGCACCGGCAACAATTCACCACAGTTTGGTGAGTTCACGCTGGAACCCATCTCCATTCAGACCACTAAAAATATCATCGGCACTCTGCGCAACAGCACTGCGCCAAATGATATTATCCCCACCAAACTGCTGAAGGAATGCGCCGACATCCTGGCACCTCCTGTCACGCAGCTTATTAACCAATCCTTCAGGGAGGGCAAAATGCCCTCCCAGCTGAAGGAGGGCTTCATTCAACCCATCTTGAAGAAAGCCACCCTGGATCCTAAGGATCCACTCAACTGGCGCCCCATAACGGGCCTAAATGTTCTCTCCAAGGTAATGGAGAAAGCAGTGGTACAGCAGCTGCAACAGCATCTAGATACCCACAACTTACTCGACCCATTGCAATCAGGATTCCGTCCCGGACACGGGACGGAAACAGCACTGCTTAAGATATGGGACGACGTCAGGGCTGGACTGGGACAGAAATTTGGCCCTGGACTTTATCCAGACTGGCCCACTTTGACAGGTCTCTCCCATGGCAGCCGGGCAACTCCTGCACCCCCCTCCCAGCCACCCAAGCCCCCTCTCCCCCTTCACTAGCCGTTCTACTTTATTAGAGTAGAACTGCTGGTACTCTTATAGGCAGTACCAGTGGGGAAGCTAGACATTATTTCACCTGGGGCAAAGAATCAGTTCGGTGCCCCCCTTATGGGACAAGATTAGGCAGAAGTGAGAAACTACCAGGCCATAGCTGTTGAGTCAGCTGTCTGCCCCTCCCCCATGCTCCTCTGTCGTCGTCCCCCGGCCCCTCTGGTCCTCCACCTGCTTCTTTGTTCCCCACCAGGTGAGCGCTGCTGTGAGGGAGAGGAGGTTAGCGCTGCGGGAAGGGAGAGACAAAGGAGCAGCAGTCCACTGTCACTGAAGCAGGCCCACTGAGCCATCGGCCCACCGGGAAACTCCCTGTAGTCCCAATGGCCAGTCCATCCCTGGACGACGTTCTTGAGGCCGCAGACGAAGGAGAATCTTCTCTTCTGGTTCTGCTGGACCTAAGCACAGCCTTTGATACAGTTGATCACAAGCTGTTATTGACTCGGCTGGCTAAAATAGCCAAAGTCGCAGAAAGCGATCTATCTTGGTTCTCCTCTTTTTTGGAAAACCGATCGCAAATAGTCAAGCTAGGACCATTCTCTTCGGAACAACGCACATTATCGTGCGGGGTCCCTCAGGGATCTCCCCTGTCGCCGATGTTATTAAACATCTACCTGCGTCCTCTTTTTGAAATCGTCAGCAGCCAAAAACTGCTATATCACTCTTACGCAGACGACACGCAACTGTACTTCCGCATTTGCAATAAAAAGGATCACCACCTCAATCTAGAGACATGCCTCTCTTTGATAGAGGACTGGATGACAAAGAGTTATCTCAAACTCAACGGAGCGAAAACAGAACTTCTTCTGTTTCACGCCAAGCGTAGGAATCAATCGATAACAACCTGGATCCCCCCGCCCATTCTGGGCAAAGTCATCACCCCTAGCGCCAAAGTCAAGTCTTGGGGTCATCTTTGACTCCGACATGACAATGAACGCACAAATAGGGGCAGTAGTCAGCGGATCTTACTATCTGCTGCGCCTACTACGCAGACTCACGCCTTTTATTCCCAAGAAAGACATAGCGGTCGTGGTGGGAGCGATTGTAAACTCCAGATTGGACTATGCAAATGCCCTTTACCTCGGACTCCCCAAGTACCAAATGGCTCGTCTTCAAGTCGTTCAAAATACGGCCGCCAGACTTGTGACTGGGAAAAAACCCTGGGAATCAATCTCACCTTCGTTGAGATCCCTTCACTGGCTACCAGTCAAAGACAGAATCACCTTTTAAAGCACTCTGTCTAACGCATAGATGTATCCATGGGAATGCTCCCCATTATCTATGCGAAAAATTTACAATCCCAATCGTATTCTACGATCCAACAATCAAAATCGGCTTCAGATACCGAAAGCCAGATACAAGTCCAAAGGAGACAGGAGATTCGCTGTCCAAGGTCCCAGACTATGGAACGCCTTACCAGCCAGCATTAGACTGGAGGAGAACTACTTAGTCTTCAGGAGAAAGATTAAGACTCATCTCTTTTGATCTCAAAGGAGACAGGAACAACAAGCGCCCAGAGGCGATTTACTTCGCATGTGCTGCGCTATACAAGTTCTTCATTCATTCATCTTTAATCAGGCACTTTGAAATAGAAGCTGGAGCCAATAGTGCAGAGAAGAGCATCAGGTCTATCGGCTTTAATGTGGCACATGGCGTTTACATACATTTTTTAAAATTATAATGCCACAGGAAGCTTCGTTGAAGTGACACTAAGCCCTGCCACCATCTGACAAAGCCGGTGCAGATCGGCATGATAGGAGGGGGAGACACCAAGCCCAGGCAGTAGAAAAGATGGCGTTTTAGAGTCGGCATTAAAGCCAACTGGGTTCTATTGTGCCCGTATTCTTGGCATGAACAACTGCAGTTGTTGAACATGAAGGCATAATCCAATACACAAACATCTGTTTTTCCCAGCTCAGAAGCAACCATTGAAGTGTAGGCCTCAGGGTAGAATTGGGAGAGGGCTTGAGATTGGCTGCTGTACTACCTTGCCCTCATTCATAGCAATACATTTGCATGTTCTGCCTATCCAAGCCTTTTATGTTCAGAGTATGATTTTTGTATTTAGAAAAAAAAATGGTTATATATATTATATATATATATATATATATATATATATATATATATATATATATATATATATATATATATATATATATATATAATATCATTTTTCAAAAGTATTGGGACGCCTGCCTTTACATGTACATGAACTTGGCGTCTTAGTCCATAGGGTTCAATATTGAATTGGCCCACCCTTTGCAGCTATAACGGCTTCAACTCTTCTGGGAAGGCTCCACAAGGTTTAGGAGTGTCTTTCGGAATGTTTGACCATTCTTCCGCTTTTGTGAGGTCAGGCACTGATGTTGGCTGAGAAGGCCTGGCTCGCAATCTCTGCTCTAATTCATCCCAAAGGTGTTCTATCGGGTTGCGGTCAGGCCAGTCAAGTTCCTCCGCCCCAAACTCTCTCATCCATGTCTTTTATTGACCTTGCTTTGTGCACTGGTCCAAATCATTTGGTGGAGGGGAGAGTTCCTCCACCCCAAACTCGCTCATCTATGTCTGCGCTGACTTTGGACTTGATAAAACAGTGGACCAACACCAGCAGATGACATGGCTTCCCAAATTATTACTGACTGAAAACTTCACACTGGACCTCATGCAACTTGGGTTCTGTACCTCTCCACTCTTCCTCCAGACTCTGGGACCTTGATTTCCAAAAAGAATGCAACATTTTCCACAGTCTGATGATTTAGGGAGCCATGTCATTTTCTGGTGTGTGTCCACTGTGTTTAATCAAGTCCAGTCAGCGCAGCCGTCTACCAGTAAATTCTAGAGTACTTCATGCTTTCCTCTGCTGACCAGCTTTATGGAGACGCTGACTTCATTTTCCAAAAGGACTTGGCACCTGCCAACGCTGCACAAACGTACCAATACCTGGTTTAATGATCATGGTATCACTGTGCTTGACTGGCCAGCAAACTCGCCTGACCTAACCCCCAGAATCTGTGGGGATATTGCCAAGATGAAGATGAGACACCAGACACAACAATGCAGACAAATTGAAGGCCGCTATCAAAGCAACCTGAACTTCCATAGCATCTCGGCAGTGCCGCAGGCTGACCGCCTTCATGCCACGCCACATTGATGCAGTAATCCATGCAAAAAGAGCCCCAACCAAGTATTGAGTGCATACTATACTGTACATTTCGGTAATCAACGTTTCTGTAAAAAATAAATAAAAATCTTCTGAATTTGGGGTTTTCATTAGCTGTAAGTTATAATCCTCAAAATTAAAAGAATAAAATCCATGAATCTATATAAAATTTGAGTTTCACGTTTTGAATTATTGAAGTTAACTTTTTCATATTCTAATTTTGAGATGCACCTGTATAGAGGAAAGTTAAAGGATCACTAAAGATAATAAAAAATACAATAAAAAAAAAACATGTTATACTTACTTACTACCACTGTGAAGCTCGTTTTGCCCAGAGTGGCCCCGAACCTGGTCTTCTGGGGTCCCTCAGCGACTGTCTCGGCTCCCCCCTGCAAGGACTCAACACTTTCATGTGAGTGTGCACACATGGTGGTTTTATTGCAGGCGCACTCCTGTGATACATCGGCGGCCATAGCCGCTGACTGTATCATTAGGCCCCAGCGCACTGCATCATTGAATGTGATTGACAGCAGCGCCAGTCAAAGGCTGCACTGCTTTCAATCCATCCACTGTAGCCAATCATCATCGACGAGGATGTCGGGGGCGAGCGCGGGAATTTCAAGGGGTCAGCTAGGTATAACGGTGGGACTGGTTAGGCCAGTATTGGCAGCTGTTTTTTCACCTTAATGCATAGAATGCATTAAGGTGAAAAAACTTTTACCTTTACAACCCCTTTAAGTTTGGCCTGAGCCAGGTGATATAATTCATAAAATATGGCACCCCGTCATCATTTTAATGGGAAAATCTGAATGAAAAACCAAGCAATTCCCATATGAAAACCATCTTGGCTCACCCAAATCCCACTTGTTTTATTCTCATTGGGCATCCTATATAGAAAATGTCAGTTTTGGCCTGAGCCAAGTGATCTAAATCCCAACATTTGGCACCCTGACAGCCATATAATTAATTGGGAAATTCTGAATAAGAAGCCAAGCTATTCCTATGTAAAAAAAATCTTGGCTCACACAAATGTCACTTTTTGCACTAATTTGGCCTGAGCCAAGTGATATAAATCATGAAATATGGCACCCTGTCATCCATACATTTCAATGGGAAAGTCTGAATAAGAAGCCAACCAATCCCTATATAAAAATCATATTGGCTCACCTACATTCCATTTTGGCCAGAAAGTACAGGAGGCTGAAGAAAGTACTGGGTTGGACCCCCTTTTTGCTAGAGTTGTCCTGATACCACTTTTTTTTAGGACCGAGTACGAGTACCGATACTTTTTTTTCAAGTAGTCGCCGATACCGAATACCGATACTTTTTTTTAAAATGTGTCCCCAAATGCAGCCATGTCCCCCACATATGCAGCCATTTCCCTCCAGCCATGTCCCCCACACATGCAGCCATGTCCCTCCAGCCATGTTCCCAATACCTAGCCGCCGAAAGCCGCCGCACGGAGAACATCACAGCATTCATTTAAATAGCTGTTTTGCCCGCGCGTATAGACACTCCCCCTTGCTCGGGATTGGACAGATCACGATCACCCATCCAATCCCGAGC
This sequence comes from Rana kukunoris, assembly GCA_029574335.1. NCBI lineage: Eukaryota > Metazoa > Chordata > Amphibia > Anura > Ranidae > Rana > Rana kukunoris. The sequence continues at coordinate 584,911,673 of CM056050.1, forward strand.
AAGGGGGAGTGTCTATACGCAGCGGGAACACTACAGCTATTCAAATGAAAGCTGTGATGTTCCCGCACGCTGTTTAGCTCATGCGGCGGGGGGGGGGGGGGGTATTCTATTTAGGCATTGGGGGTATTTGCGGGAGTACAAGTACTCCCGCAAATACTTGGTATCGGTACCGATACTGGTATCAGGACAACCCTACTTTTTGCCTTCAGAACTGCCTTTATTCTTTGTAGCATAGACTCAACAAGGTGTTGGAAACATTCCTCAGAGGATTTGGTCCATGATTTTGTCTGCACATTCATGACGCAAATCTCCTGTTGGGTACACTGTAGCCATAAAGGGATGGACATGGTCGGTAACAATTCTTGGGTAGGCTGTGGAGTTTAAACGATACTAAGGGGCCCAAAGTGCCAAAAAAATTAAATATCCCTCCACACCACTACCAGCCTGAACCGTTGCTACAAGACAGGAGGGATCCATGCTTTAATGTTTACACCAAATTCTGACCCTACCATCTATATGAATGTCGCAGCTGAAATTGAGACTCATCAAACCAGACAAAGTTTTTTTCAATCTTCTATTGTCTAATAGGAGGGTGTGGCAATAATGCAGTAACGTGGATGTAAACCTGATTCATAAAATTTGAGCTGGGCACATATATCTGCAGTGTTTTTTTGTTATTTCTCTTCAAAGCACTGAGTCCCAAAGCTGTCTCCTGCTCTGTTATCGGCCTGATTTAACTTCTGACAAGTTCTTAGAGTTGTGTTGGGGAGGATGCTATAGATTGGCACTGAGGTGACTGATTTATCAAACAGAACTGAAAGTCTCCACCTATGAGGAGAGGTGGGTGTGTGCCCTTCCTCCAATCGGCTGTCTTTGCTGTAAGCCCAGACATCACTGTCGTGTTAAAGGAACACTAAAGGCAGATTTTTTTTTTTTTAAATAACAAACATGTTTTACTTCCACTGTGCAGCTCGTTTTGCACAGTGTCCCCGAATCCTGTCTTCTGGGGTCCCTCGGCGGCTTTCTCGGCTTATCCTCGCAAAAGCTTTCTACCTTCATGCGAGCGAGCTCGCATGGTGGAAAGCTTTTGTGAGCATGCTCCTGTGATACAGTGGCGGCCATAGCCGCCAACTGTATCACTCGGCCACGCCCCCGGTGCGCCGTGTCATCCGATGTGATTGACAGCAGCGCCAATGGCTGCGCTGCTATCAATCCGCCTAGCCTAGACAATCAACGGCCAGGCTAGGAACTGAACAGGATGACAAGCACGCGCCCGGGAATTTAGAATGGTCATGTAAGTAAAATGGGGGGGGGGGGGGTGGGCCGGTGCTGTCAGATGTTTTTTTTACCTTAATGCATAGGATGCATTAAGGTAAAAATAACTTACCTTTCCAACCCCTTTAACCAGGAAAACAAAATCTGTACTTTTCTAAATGGTATATAACGCTGAAGACAGCAGATATACATGTAAACGCTGTGTAATCTGAGGCTGTTTGCTTCACTGGGTACATGTGAGGGTTTACATCCACTTCATGGTAAAAGAAATCTTAAAGGGGTTGTAAAGGTTTTTTTTTTAATAGGTTTCCTTTAAGCTAGTGTATTGTTGCTTTAGTACCTTTTTTTTTTTTGTTTCCTTTAAATTTCTCTTCTAAATGTTTTTTTTTTCTATATTTCTCACTTCCCGTTTCTCCTCAGCTTGCCCCCATCATCCTAGACTTTCTGGTTGGGGGTTAGTAAGCATGCTTGCCTCCTCCCTTGGGACTACATCCCTGCGGGGAGACGTTGTGGACACAGCGTTTAGAACCACTTTAGGTTAGCTTGATGTAATTTGCATAGACCACCTATAAAGGTTTCCGATTTTCACTTGAGCACCATTCAGAGAGTGAGAGGAAGTGAAATAAGTAGTTTGGTTGAAGATTTATGACCTAATGTTAAATGGCTGGCACGCTCTTAAGAGACGCTGTCATTAAACCACACTTAGCTCAATATATCTGACAAAGTGTGCATTAAATACTAATTGTGCCTACTTATACATTGCATATCTTCTTTAAGATACAATTAGGCTGATAAACTAAAAACAAAAAACAAAAAAACTGTGAGACTCTTTCTGCCTGCCAGCAATGTTTTTAATTGTACACCAAAAAACAGTTCAGTATGCCTTGTGTACAAGGATGTGAAGTGTGTTGGAGCAAATATTCCTCCATTAAAGAGGAGCTCCACCCTAAAGTGAAGTCCCGCTGATCGGAACCCTCCCCCCTCCGGTGTCACATTTGACACCTTTCAGGGGGGAGGGGGGTGCAGATACCTGTCTAAAGACTGCCACATGTCTCGGGCAAAAGACGTTTTTTTTTTTTACATCCCATCCCCCCGTTGTGTGCTGGGAACACTCGGCTCCCAGCACACAGCGGTAGCCAATCGGCGGGCGCATCACGACTCGCGCATGCGCCATAGGGAACCCGGGCAGTGAAGCCGGAGCGCTTCACTTCCTGGTTCCCTCACTGTGGATGGAGGGGGGGAGCAGCAGGGTGACGAGCGATCGCTCGTCCTCTGCTGCGGACGCCGCTGGACTCCAGGACAGGTAAGTGTCCTAATATTAAAAGTCAGCAGCTGCAGTATTTGTAACTGCTGGCTTTTAATATTTTTTTTGAGCGGACATCCGCTTTAATGCCAATTATTCTAACTAGATCTATATTTCCAGAGGACATTTTGCAATTGGCCTATTAAACAGAAATTATGATTTGATAGACCAGTGATGGCGAACCTTGGCACCCCAGATGTTCTAAAACTAAATTTCTCATGATGCTCAGCTACACTGCAGAGTGCATGAGCATCATGGGAAATGTAGTTCCAAAACATCTGGGGTGCCAAGGTTCGTCATCACTGTGATAGACCCTAAGTATGATATAAATTATGTGTGTGTTTAGAAGATGTGATGTGTCGCATCAGCATTCTGTCCCTCATACCATAGGCATGTTTGATGCCCAACTCATTTACTGCTATATTTGTATAGCCATGTTTTTATGAATTGCAGCAGAAATGATATATATAAATGTTTTTAAATATGAATGTTTTTTTTGGCTCTGTTAGCTTAACCAGTTGCCAACCGTGTCATACTGCGGCACAATGGCACTGGTGGGTGAAATCCCGTACGCGTATGGTCTACCCGTTTTCGGCCATGATCACCGCCAACCACGCACGAGCGCACGCACCGGGATTTTCTGTGTGTAAATGCACAAATCCCTGTGCTTTTAGAGAAGAGGAGCCTCTATTTTTTCTTCCTATGATAGGGCTTCTCTCCTGGCCACTCGCACCCCAATGCAGAGGGAACACATATTTGACCCCCTGATCGCCCCCTAGTGTTAACCCCTTCTTTGCCAGTGACCTTTACACAGTAATCGGTGCATTTGTATAGCACTGATCACTGCATAAATGCCAATGGTCCCAAAAAAGTGTCAAAAGTCTCTGATCTTTGTCGCAGTACCGTTATATCGCTGCTATTACTAGTAAAAATGCCTAAAATCTTTCCCATAGTTTTCAGACGCTATAACTTGTGTGCAAACCAATCAATATTACGATGTATATGCTTATTGCGATTATATATATATATATATATTGTAAAAATATGTAGAATATATATATTGGCCTAAACTGAGAGTATGGTGTGTTTTTTTGTATTTTTTTTTTGTATTTTTTTTAATTTTACTTTTGGGAATATTTATTATAGCAGAAAGTCAAAAATATATTTTTTTCCAAAATTTTCTTTTTTTGGGTTTATAGCACAAAAAATAAAAACTGCAGAGGTGATCAAATACCACCAAAAGAATATATATGTGGGGGGAGGATGCAAATTTCGTTTGGCTACAGGATCGCACAATTGTCGGTTAAAGCGATGCAGTGCCAAATTGTAAAAAGTGCTCTGGTCAGGAAGGGGGTAAAATCTTCTGGTGCTGAAGCAGAATGGTATTTGCTCAAAACATTTAACAGGCTGTATTGCAGCCAGTTTGGAATTGCCTTGCATGGGAAGATGAGGGTGTCGTGTGCAAATCGACTTCCCCATTATCGCCTCCATACATGTTGGAGTCATCAGATCTCATTTATCTTCACATTTTAGGTCCATTACAAAAAATGAACATGCACATACTGACCCCTAATCAGCTTGGGGGCTTATCTGTTACAACTCTTCACTTATGACTATTCTGTGCATCTTGAAGTTATGGGGGTGATTTTTGTTTCCCAGGACTGAAATCTTCAGTTTTTAGGCCCCCCCTTTTTTTTTATAAGCTCAAAAAACACTAGAAAAATAATGCTGGATGAAAAATGCTGATAATAGCATTTTTGTGTCTGCTTCTAGTAGCGCTGGCGTTTTTTATTTAGCATTTCTCCAGTACATGAAGAAATAAGAACCCTTGGAAAAAAGCCATTAAAGGTGTTTCTGCTGAAAAAACGCTCCTAAAACAATTTTTCCTGCTCCTAGATGCTGAAAGCAGGGCGCCACCCAAAAGGGTAAGCTATCTGTCTCCTCCCCTTCACCCCTCCCCTGCCAAATTTGGGGGGAGCAGGTTTCCTGGTTTTGACAGGTACCCGCTCCCACTTCTGGCTGAGTTCTGAGCGGCAAACTCAGCCGGAAGTTCAGCCCCTCCTCCTTCCCCGCAGCCAGCCCAATCGAAGAAGGCAGCGCATTTGTGCATGTGCAGTAGGGGAATCGGCTGTGAAGCTGCATGGCTTCACTGTCGGTTTCTCATAGTGAAGATGGCCGCAGCAGCAGCTGATTGAAAAATCAGCTTTGGTGAAGACAATGGTGGATCCAAGGACAGGTAAGTGTCCTAATAATAAATGTCAGCAACTACAGTATTTGTAGCTGCTGGCTTTTCTAAAAAAAAAAAAAATTCTTTAGGAGCTCCTCCCGAAGTTCACAAAACACTAATCGGCTAAATTGGTGTACACAGACACATAGGATAACACTCGCTTCTAGGAGCTTAAAAAAATGCTAGTGTGCATGGGGCCTTGTTTATAGGACTACATCCTTTATTGCATGCTGCTGTTGAATGTTGGTTCATGTTGGCTCGGACTGTTTTAATATTTTGGAGTTACAAAATGTTTTTTGTGGAGTTATACTAGAATTATGTTGTGGCGGGCCTTTTCCCCATCCCTCTACCAGGATGTGCAGCTTGGACCAATTGTAATGAGTAAATTAGTAAAGCTGAATTTTTCGAATCCGCTAAATTAAATCAATTGTTTTACAATCTAGAAATGCACCGAAAAAAATATTCTGAACCAAATGGTGTACTAAAATATTTACAATGACATGCAGCCTGACATGTTTCACTCCATTCAGCCTGCTCTGTCTTCTGTGACAGGGAAAGCCGAGTGATCGCCCGGCGCTCGCGGGAGACGGCCGCCCGGTATTCTAACATGGCGACAGCAGTCCTTGTCAGTATTTGCTCCATAAGACGCACAGGCATTCCCCCCATTTTTGGGGGGGGGGGGGTGCATCTTATGGAGCGAAAAATACGGTGTGTGTTTTTTTTATTTGTGTGTGTGTGTATATGTGTATATATGTATGTGTGTATATATGTATGTGTGTGTGTGTGTATGTGTGTGTATATATATATATATATATATACTGTCAGTCATAAGTGCATGCTGCATTTTTGGTTTAAAAATGGTGTACCAAAATGTTAATTTGTTACACCTCTAATTCAATATGATCCATCCTGTGGGTTCACCTTTTATATCATGGCCATAGCCACAATGGGAGAAAGTTAGACCGTTCATTTATTAATTGTATTGACAGAATCCATTAGGGGTCTTTCAGATGGGTACCTGGAAAGAAGTAGTAAAAATAAGAGGCTGAGCCTGGGTTTTAACAACCCTCTAGCCGGCAAACTCAAACTGTCACATAACAGCCGCACAGGGCTGCTGTACACAAGCTGCGATGCATTGCGGCCTCTGAGTTGTTAACGTGGGCGCACAGTTTGACCAACGGCACCATTTGCCAAGCTCTTGAGTTCAATAGGGACACTCCGCAACTACATGCATTGCACAGACAATATTTCGCCTCACCGCCTGTTTACATTCTCTCTGAGAATGTGATTCGAACATTCTTCAGAGGGCACGGACCTTAGATCAGTGGTGCCCAGCCTTTTAAAGAGCAAGGGCCACTTAAGTGACTTGGTAACCAGTCGTGGGCCACAATGATGCAAAGCGGACACAGACACAGCTTGCTCTACTCTATGGGCCCTCTGATCCGATCAGATGGAAGGGGAAGGATCCACTTCTGATTTTTTATTTTTTGCAGATCGTATTGGAGGTAGGCAGGTGTAAACGGACACAAGATTTTATCTGATGCTCCATAGAGGTAGGGTTGTCCCGATACCACTTTTTTAGGACCGAGTACAAGTACCGATACTTTTTTTTTCATGTACTCACCGATACCGAATACCGATACTTTTTTTAAATGTCATGTGACCGTTTTAAAACCACAATATAGACTAAGGATATTTCTTTCTCGTACATCACGGGACACAGAGCGGCATATTCATTACTATATGGGTTATATGGAGTACCTTCAGGTGTGGACACTGGCAATCTCAAACAGGAAGTCCCCTCCCTATATAACCCCCTCCCCTAGAGGGAGTCCCTCAGTTTTTTCGCCAGTGTCTTAGGTGTTGGTCACGGAATAGCTTTGCTCCACATCCTTGGGATTAAGGGCGGGCTAACCGGATCTGTCCAAAGAGCCTCAGTGCCAAAGTGGACAGTACCCGGGCCCCAAACCGTGGGGTTTTGCCTATAATGCTCCTCTTTGGAGGGCTGGACCCTGGGCCCAGGACTTGGAGTTCATAAAGACCATAAGTTCCTGTTTGCCAGGGTGCTATATAGGTCCAGGACAGTGGGTACCTTCATAGGACCCCAGGGCCTGAAGGTCTATTACGCTACCCACGGAGATGGGAGAAGATTGGATCGTTTGGCTAGACAAACATCCTGCAGCATGGAGCAGGTAAGAGGGGAGCCTGCGGGACTTGGTTCGACAGCAGGCTCTCCGGGGTAACCTAAAAGGGGGGTAGCCTAAGTATGCTCTGCATTGGCAACCTTGATCACTATGTCTGAGAAAGACAGGATGATCCCATTTCCCCCATCACTAGGTTCTCCTGTCTAAGAATTGTGTTGCTAGCTACCTGCTGCTTTCTTCCTAGGACTGGTAAGGATCCCTATGGGGCCTTTTGGAGAGTCCTACCGGGCCGGGGGTTTGAATCTGCCGCCTGGTACTGCAGTCCTGGGTCTCCAGCAGCGCGGCTCCTCCATGTTCTTCCTGCTCCGGCATACGCGCGCGCGCGCGGACGTCTTATAGACGTTTTTCGCGCCGTTCGGAGGGGGAGGGCGGGGGGGGGGGGGTGTGCCTGCAGCGTCATACAAGGGAGCGCCTTGTGCTGTTATAGATCAGCAGGCATTGTCAGTGCTCAGTCTGAGGCTGATCTCAAAGGGAGAGGACGCAGAGCGGCAGAACAGTGACTCCCGGTGGCGGAAGAGGGGTAGTACATGCTGGACTTTGTTCCAATGCCTTTCTGTTAAGCCAAGAAATCCCCCTTTTTGCAACAGGTTGGAGGCTGGCAAACTAAGTTTGGGGTCGCTGTATGTTTGAAAAAAAAAAAAAAAAAAAAGAAAGAGACTTATATATATTAAAAAAAAAAAAAAGACATACGGGGCCCCATCAGTTTTTGGGCATTAGTGAGCTATTGTCCCCTAAGCTCTAGTTTTGGCCTCCTGGCCACTACAGTCTGTTGTTGTTGGCGGAGTCCCGGACAGGATTTTTCTGCCACCGAAAAGATTTGCGGTCATTTATCCCATGGAGGAAAAATTCTCCAAGAAGTGGAGGCTCCCAATAGTGGATGCAGCCATCTCATGTGTGAATAAATCACTAACTTGCCCGGTGGAAAACATACATATGTTTAAAGATCCGGTTGATAAAAGATTAGAGACACTTTTAAAAGCATCCTTTGCTACGGCAGGAGCAGTGGTGCAGTGAGCGGTAGCTGCAATTGGAGTTTGTCAGGCATTAAAAGACCAGACAAAAGAGATGTTAAAGGACATGCCTACCCAACAAGCAGAGGAGTTTGCTGACATTCCCAGAGCTCTGTGTTTCGCGGTAGATGCTATAAAAGATTCCATCCAGCAGGCTTCTCGTTTATCACTATGTTTGGTGCACATGAGAAGGCTCTTATGGTTGAAGAACTGGGCGGCGGAGCCCCCATGCAAAAAGCTTCTGGCAGGATTTCCCTTCCATGGAGGACGACTCTTCGGAGAAGATCTGGATAAATATATTCAGACTATTTCAAATGGCAAGAGTACCCTTTTACCGGTCAAAAAGACATTCCGGGCTCCTACATTTAAGAGGCAGCTTTTTCCTGTCTCGGGGCCCTCTAATTCCAGGCAGTATCGACGGCCACCTGCACGATCCAACGTTATCAGTAGATCGCAAGGACAGACCCCTGGGGGTAAGAAGCCGTGGTATCGCAAGCCGTCAAAGACAGCCCCTAAGTCTGCATTATGAAGGGGCGCCCCCACTCTCACGGGTGGGGGGAAGGCTTCGTCTCTTCTCAGAAGTTTGGGAAGCCAAGATCCCCGACAATTGGGTCCGGGCATCTGTAACCACAGGTTACAGACTGGAGTTTCTAAAATATCCTCCGCCTCATTTTCAAGAATCAAGGCTACCAAGGGATCCAGCAAGGAAGGCCTCAATGCTGGCAGCTTTGGATCACCTGCTTTGCCAGGACGTAATTATAGAAGTGCCAGCCCAAGAGCAAGGCCTAGGTTTCTATTCCAATCTCTTTGTCATACCAAAGCCCAACGGCGATGTCAGGCCAATCTTGGACCTAAAGAGGTTAAACGGTTATCTAAGGGTGCGTTCCTTCCGGATGGAATCCATCCGGTCAGCAGCCGCCGCGCTTCAGAAAGACGATTTTCTGGCCTCCATAGACATAAAAGATGCTTACCTTCATGTACCAATCTTTCAGGCGCATCAAAGGTTTTTACGCTTCGCGGTGGGGCAGCGACACTTCCAATTCAGGGCGCTCCCTTTCGGGCTGGCCACGGCCCCCCGGGTATTCACGAAGATTCTAGCCCCAGTATATACAGCAATTTAATATTGCGTTATGTCCAAGTGCTCTTCATGAACACTTGGCCCTACCCAACCCATTTACTACATATAAACGGAACAGTTTGAATCATTTACCCTTTCCCTTCCTTCTTCACATGCATCAGGCTATACACATTCCTGTAATGCAAAATGCTCAAATACCCCAATGGGAATTTGTTCTAATATCATTAATACATGCAAAGAGTTTTTAGCCGTGGGATTCAAGCACAAATCCTGTGCAAACACACTTGTCAAACTGAACCAGCAGCAAAGAACTATATAAAATTCTGTTTTGCGCTACTACTTTAATTAGTCCAACATTCTGAGTATCTATCATACACTGTAACATATGGATGTGATCACTTTTGGATCCCGGTGGACCCGGTTCTCCCCGCAGCGTCCTGGGGTGGTTGGGGTCCTTCTCCTTAGGGTCTCCCGGCAGGGGGGGTAAGGGTTGACATGTGTCCCCTCTTCCTCGCCTCGGCGATGCATTGGGGGCTAGCCCTCACACGCCGCGGCGGGCCCCCCACTGCCGGCGGCGTCCTTTGATCCCCTCTGGATGTCGGACCAGTGCGCACGAACGACCCTTCGGCGTGCGCACACGTCATGACGTCACGTTTTTTGCGGCAGAGAGGACGGCACTGGTCGGGGCTTCGCAGCCTTCTTGGACGCCGGGGGGGCCTCACATGGTTCCCATGGGGACCATCACGCTGCCCTTCCTGACGAGGGGGGGAGCTACAAGCCTGCGCCTGCTTCACCCTAATTGCCACACCAGGGCACTATTTAATGATTGACCTCTGGGGATATACACTTATTCCCCACAGATCAGGTTGGATGTTATCGCATCCACACCGTCTCGGCATCTGTTCCTGTCTGCTTTGCAGACCCAGCCCTTAGGCTCCCAAACAACGGTTATATTTCCTACAGACGAACAGCATATCAGCATATCAGGTTACTTTTTGCTTTATTTATACATTTTTCCACACACACATCAACTCTATTTATTTGCCCCTTAATATCTATTTTCACCTGAATCACTTTTGCCCACTCTATAATTGGCAATATACACTTGCCCCTACACAGTCTTTTCTCTTTCATTCACTTCACTCTTTTCACTTCACATTTATTTTGATTTCTTATTTCACATTCCATCCACTATCTGCTTAGTTTATCCGCAGTCTGTCATTCAGATTTTTGAGCTGCACTTCCAACACCACTGCACACACTATTACCTCTAAACATCTTACCCTTACACCTTAGTACGTTCATCACTTTGGAATCATTTTTCTACCCAATATTTCTTTACTCTCCTTTACTCCTCACTGCATACCCTACTCTTTTATCCTTTCAGGAATGCCTTGACCAACATTTTATAGACATTGCCCTTCACACCCTATATACCCATAATTCAGTCACCCTTCTGTTAGGGTTGTCTATACTTATAATTACTCATTCAATACTTACCTGGCTACCATGGGTGTCCTTTGCAGGTGGCGGCTCTTTTTCCCCCCCCCCTCGCCGGTGGGGCGTCATGTGTGAGGCCTCTTGAAGATCCCTTCGGGTGGACCGCTCACCCTCTGATGTGCGGGGGTTTCCCTCCAGTCCTTTCTGGGTACCCAGTGGCTTTTTTATACCTTTCATCCCATGTTTCACGGTAAATATATTTGTTATCAATATCTACTCGACACACATTGATATATTCTCTGATTGATTTATACCTTTGTGATATATTTTGCACAGATAATTACCCCCCTGATGAGACCCTCAATGGTCGAAACGCGTCGGGGATCAACATTGTACTACAACATGGAATATTTGATGTATATGTATTGGGGATCAACATTGTACTATAATATGGAATATTTGATGTATATTTATTATCTATTATATGTAACGATTTTACCGTATGTACCATGGTATGTGATAATTTGCCAATCTATTTGCTTTTACATTGTGATTCATATATATTGCTATATCCAAGCTCTCTTATGAGCTAATAAATGTATTGTTTTTTACTCAGCTACCAGTATTTTACTGCTTTGACATTGCTGCCTAAAAGTCCCACCCTATGGGGAAACCTTCCATTTTTTCTTTTCTTTCGGGGCGAGCAGCTCTACCATCTCTGCAACATGTGTCATTCCCTTTTTCTCAGGGATTGAGGGATCTACCTCTGAGGAACCATTTTCAGACTCCCAGACAGAGAGACTGTGGGTGCAGTCTTTGACGGACATGGTCCGCTCGGCATTTAGTTTACCATTGCCAGAGCCTCAGGTTCCTCCGGTATCCTCTCTGGGCTCTTTAAAAGCTCCTTTAAGCAACGCAGTTTTTCCGGTCCATCCTCTCTTGGAGGAATTGATCTTTCGGGATTGGGTACGGCCGGACAGGATTTTTCTGCCACCGAAGAGATTTGCGGTCATTTACCCCATGGAGGAAAAATTCTCCAAGAGGTGGAAGCTCCCAGTGGTGGATGCAGCCATCTCATGTGTGAATAAATCACTAACTTGCCCGGTGGAAAACATACATATGTTTAAAGATCCGGTTGATAAACGGTTAGAGACACTTTTAAAAGCATCCTTTGCTACGGCAGGAGCAGTGGTACAGCCAGCTGTGGCTGCAATTGGAGTTTGTCAGGCGTTAAAGGACCAGACAAAAGAAATGCTAAAAGACATGCCTACCCAACAGGCAGAAGAGTTTTCTGACATTCCCAGAGCTCTGTGTTTTGCGGTAGATGCTATAAAGGATTCCATCCAGCAGGCCTCTCGTTTATCACTATTTTTGGTGCACATGAGAAGGCTCTTATGGTTGAAGAACTGGGCGGCGGAGCCCCCATGCAAAAAGCTTCTGGCAGGGTTTCCCTTCCATGGAGGACGACTCTTCGGGGAGGATCTGGATAAATACATTCAGACTATTTCAAGTGGCAAAAGTACCCTTTTACCGGTCAAAAAGACATTCCGGGGTCCTACATTTAAGAGGCAGCTCTTTCCTGTCTCAGGGCCCTCAAAATTCCAGGCAGTATCGACGGCCGCCTGCACGATCCAATGTTAACAGTAGATCGCAGGGACAGGCCCCTGGGGGTAAGAGACCATGGTATCGCAAGCCGACAAAGACAGCCCCTAAGTCTGCCTTATGAAGGGGCGCCCCCACTCTCGCGGGTGGGGGGAAGGCTTCGTTTCTTCTCAGAAGTTTGGGAAGCCAAGATCCCCGACAAATGGGTCCGGGCGTCTGTAACCGCAGGCTACAGACTGGAGTTTCTAAACTTTCCTCCGCCTCATTTTCAAGAGTCAAGGCTACCAAAGGATCCAGCAAAGAAGGCCTCGATGCTGGCAGCTTTGGATCACCTGCTTTGCCAGGACGTAATAATAGAGGTGCCAGCCCAAGAGCAAGGGCTAGGTTTCTATTCCAATCTCTTTGGCCTGACATCGCCGTTGGGCTTTGGTATGACAATCTTGGACCTAAAGAGGTTAAACGGTTACCTAAGGGTTCGTTCCTTCCGGATGGAATCCATCCGGTCAGCAGTCGCCACGCTTCAGAGGGACGATTTTCTGGCTTCCATAGACATAAAGGATGCTTACCTTCATGTACCAATCTTTCAGTCGCATCAAAGATTTTTACGCTTCGCGGTGGGGCAGCGACACTTCCAATTCAGGGCGCTCCCCTTCGGGCTGGCCACGGCCTCCCGGGTATTCACGAAGATCCTAGCCCCAGTTCTGGCCAATCTAAGGATCCAAGGGGTCACAGTCCTAGCATACTTGGACGACCTTTTAATCATAGATCACTCACGGCCGTGTCTGCAACAGGCAGTAAACCTCACGGTTCAGTACCTCGAAGGGTTCGGCTGGGTCCTAAACCGGGAAAAGTCAGCGTTCCAGCCTACAAAGCAGTTGGAATACCTCGGCATGAGGTTAGACACAGAACAGCAAAGGGTGTTCCTGCCCCTTGTAAAGATCGAGGCTATCAAGGGGTTGGTTCAGTTGGTTCTAAGCAAGAAAAAACCAACTATTCGCCTGTGTATGCGATTACTAGGCAAGCTAGTGGCCACGTTCGAGGCAGTACCATACGCTCAGATCCACACTCGCGTCCTACAGGCAGCCATTCTAGCAGCCTGGGGCAAGAGAGCACATGCCTTAGAGTCCCCTTTGACGCTATCATCAAGGGTCCGACAAAGCCTGGCCTGGTGGTTGAACCCTCAGAATCTTCTAAAGGGAAGATCCTTCAGCCCTGTTGTCTGGAAGGTAGTTACCGCAGGCTGGGGGGCGGTCTTCGAGGGGTTCTCTCGCCAGGGAACTTGGGTGAAAACAGAGAGGCAGCTCCCCATCAATATCTTGGAGATCAGAGCTGCTCGCCTAGCTCTTCTGGCATGGACCTCCAGATTACAGGGGTCCCCGGTGAGAATCCAGTCAGACAATGCCACAGCGGTGGCATACATAAACCACCAAGGGGGAACCAGGAGTCAGGCCGCTCAGAGGGAGGTGAGCTTGATTTTTCAGTGGGCAGAGGTTCATGTACCCTGCATTTCGGCGATATTCATTCCCGGAGTGGACAACCTGCAGGCAGACTTCTTAAGTCGCCAGAGTCTGTCGCCAGGGGAGTGGTCTCTGCATCCCCAGGTCTTTCAGACAATCTGCCAGAAGTGGGGAATGCCAGACGTAGATATAATGGCATCCAGGTTCAACAAGAAACTAGACAGGTTCGTGTCTCGAGCGAGGGACCCTATGGCCTGCGGAACCGATGCGTTGGTTTGCCCTTGGCATCAATTCAAACTTCTATATGCATTCCCTCCGCTACAGTTACTTCCTCGCCTGTTGCGCAGGATCAGAGTGGAGCACAAGCCAGTCATTCTAGTAGCTCCAGCTTGGCCCCGGAGGACATGGTACTCACTAGTCCTGAAGATGGCAGTGGGAGATCCTTGGACTCTTCCTCTACGACCAAACCTACTCTCACAAGGCCCGATCCTCCACCCTACATTACGTCTAAATTTGACGGCCTGGAGGCTGAATCCCTGATTCTCAGGGGTAGAGGTCTGTCTAGGCAGGTAATTCCTACCCTGATTAGGGCTAGAAATCCGACCTCCAGGGTGATTTATTACAGGGTGTGGAGGAACTACGTAGGCTGGTGTGAATCCAAAAGATGGAATTCCCGCAAATATACCATTGATAGGGTGTTAAGTTTTCTCCAGCTAGGAGTGGATAAAGGCCTGGCATTAAGCACAATCAAGGGACAGATTTCAGCTCTGTCAGTGTGGTTTCAGAGGCCGCTGGCCACCCACTCGCTGGTAAAGACCTTCATACAGGGGGTCTTGCGTATTAATCCTCCTGTCAAGTCACCAATTTGTCCATGGGACTTAAATCTTGTCCTGTCCACTCTACAGAAACAACCCTTTGAGCCGTTGGCTGAGATTCCTTTAGTTTTACTGACAAGAAAGTTGGTTTTCTTGGTCGCCATAGTTTCGGCCAGGAGAGTGTCAGAGTTAGCAGCCTTATCGTGTAAGGAACCATATCTCGTTCTACATAAGGACAGGGCAGTTCTCCGGCCCCATCCTTCCTTTCTACCAAAGGTTATATCCAATTTTCACTTGAACCAGGATTTGGTACTTCCATCCTTCTTTCCGAAACCCACATCTAGAAAGGAGGGGTTGCTGCATACCTTGGATATTGTCCGGGCCATGAAGGCCTATCTTAAAGCTACAGAAAAGATCCGGAAAACAGATGATGTGTTCGTTCTACCAGATGGCCCCAAGAAGGGGCAGGCAGCTGCAAAATCCACCATCTCGAGATGGATTAGACAATTAATCATTCAAGCCTACGGTTTGAAGAGGTTGCCTCCTCCTTTGTCGGTAAAGGCCCATTCTACCAGGGCCATGGGCGCCTCCTGGGCAGCACACCATCAGATCTCTATGGCTCAGATATGCAAGGCGGCGACGTGGTCATCAGTCCACACGTTTACAAAGTTTTATCAACTAGACGTGAGAAGGAATGCGGATTCTGCCTTTGGACAGGCAGTACTACAGGCTGCAGTTTAAGATCCTCGGGATCAGGGGCACCCTTGGTTATGAAAAAAAAAAAAAAAAAGTTTTTTCTTGACTAAGTTGGAATTATTATTATTATTTAAGTATACCTCTAAATTAAATCTCGTTTGAGAAGATGTCTCCCTCCCCTCATTAAAGCATTGCTTTCGGACATCCCATATAGTAATGAATATGCCGCTCTGTGTCCCGTGATGTACGAGAAAGAAAAAGGGATTTTTAAATACAGCTTACCTGTAAAATCCTTTTCTTGGAGTACATCACGGGACACAGAGCTCCCACCCCTCTTTTGGGGAACATTTTTGGGAGGCATACTGCTTGCTACAAAACTGAGGGACTCCCTCTAGGGGAGGGGGTTATATAGGGAGGGGACTTCCTGTTTGAGATTGCCAGTGTCCACACCTGAAGGTACTCCATATAACCCATATAGTAATAAATATGCCGCTCTGTGTCCCGTGATGTACTCCAAGAAAAGGATTTTACAGGTAAGCTGTATTTAAAAATCCCTTTTTTCTTTAGAATTATGAAGAACTCTAACTCAAGACATTATAAAAGAATAAAAATGAGTAAAAATTAATAAAAAAAATGTATTTTCTTGTCACGCAGTAGTAAAAAACTCAAAGAATTTTCACAGAACATGTTGATAAATACAAAAAAAGTATTCTATTTAGGTATCGGGAGCATTTGCGCGAGTACAAGTACTCCCGCAAATACTTGGTATCGGTCCCGATACTAGTATCGGTATCTGGACAACCCTACATAAAGGTGAATGGAATGTTCAATTGGGTCAGACTGATTGTGTGAAAGGGGTCTAGAGGCCTTGTACACACAATCGGGTTTTCCAATGGGAATCGTCTGACCGTTTTTTACGCTCTATCGGACAATTGTTGACGGATTTTCCACGGACAAATGTTTGATGGCAGGCTTGAAAATTTTTCGCAGACAGCGGTCTGTTGTCAGATTTTTCTATCGTGTGTGTGTACAAAAGTCAGTCAGACAAAAGTACAAACACGCATGCTCAGAATCGATGCACAGCAGAAGGTGCCCAAAGGGTTGCGCTCTAGTTGAAAAACCATGTTGTACGTCTAGTATGTCACTACGTTCGTGTTTGAAACAGTTCTCAATGTATATATTAATAATTAGAACTCCTTGTGTTTGGGCCAGCGGTGTCCTTGAAAATAATGTTATCTTTATGTCCTTGTAAGATAATGTTTTTTTCAAGCTATCTCGCAGCTGCCGAAACCAATTAGATGAGACACTTGCTGAAGCTAGTGAGATAATGAATCTCAATAGAAACCTGCTTGACCCATAGAAATCTAGAAGTAAGTCTACCCCTCCCCTCTCATTTTCTTCTTTTGTAAGCTGTAGCCCTTAAAGTTTTTAGACTTGCCTTGCACATTGCCTGCTGTGTGTGTGTCATTGAGGTCTCCAGAATTCTGATTGCAGTTGCTGTGGATTTACCAGCATAAGAGGGTGGTCGGCTGTCCAGTGACCTACCCTTTTTCACTTTGCGGATAATCCGATCGTACAAGGTTTTAGGCTACTTTTACACTGGTCTACCGTCTACCCACATCGCCGGCACAGTGCAATACACCTGTGGCTTTCCTGCGGGTTAGCTACACTTTGCCATAGAATTCTATTATCCTGCTAATGTGATGCACTTTCTGAAAGCGCACCAAACCCGCAGGTAATAACAGAAGTCTAAGGCACAGTGCTGGTAAGCTGCAGGTACACTGTGCTACACCTGAAAGCAGCCCAGTAACCACTGCAGAACAAATATATATATATATATATATATATATATATATATATATATATATATATATATATATATATATATACACACACACACACACACACACACACACACACACACACACACACACACACACACACACACTGTGATTTTAGTAATAAACGTAACTTTAATAACAATCTTCCATTCAGGTATGGCCGGTTGTTGCTGTCCCAGGCAAGAGTGCATTTGGTATCACTTTGCTTATGACGGGAGCCGGTGCCATACAAGAGCTTATCTGGCTCTGCTCCACACCTGTCTGCTACCTCTACTGCTGGCTTCATTCACAACACTGATACTGTGGCATGGCGGGTAAGCAACCTGCAATCTGGGCTTGCCAACCCACCATCCCAGAGCAGGAGGTCACGGGGCACATCAGAGGGCTCCTTGGGCCACATGTGGCAACCAGGCCACTGGTTGTGCACCCCTGCCTTTGGTTGTTGGCACTGGAAGGAGCTCAATTTGTTAGGACCCATTGACACACAGTGCAGTTTTTTGTTTTTTTTTTGCGCTGGATGAACACGTTATTGCTAGGAAACATAAAAAACAATTGTTTTCTGTGTGTCGCATGCGCACTGCAACGTGGCCCAGAAGTGTGGTGCAGTGAGCTGTGATGAAGTGCAGATATGCTGTATTGTATCAGTGCAACACACCATGCCGATATGTAGGGACACGATTGAAGTGTCGCTTTGTGTACTTCAAATTTGACAAAAAAGGATTCACTGACATGTGCATCATACTGCCCATTCACTGGATCTTACACCAACCAGGACTGACAGCGGCCTGCACACTAAACTGAAGCATATAGTGTGTGGGAAGTGTGAACAGGCCCTAATTGTTCAAAAGAAGAACTGGATTGTATTTTTGGTATATTAAATAATTTGTTATGACTTGAAAATGTTAACTTGTGTGTGTGTGTGAACCTGCTTAACAATAATTGGGAATACATTTTTAGATTTATGTGCAGGCAGAGTCATGGATGGGTCTCTTTTTTTTAACTTGTTTATATGGTGAAAATTTACAATTAACCTCTTTTTTTTATTTATTTTTTTAGTTATGCCCCAGATTTCTGCATACCAACTCCACGAGTCATACTTGGCCTTTCAGTGCTGTGGCAGAACTTATAGGTATGTCGTTTTCTTTAAATGTTGTCTTTTATAAGAAGTAAACAATTATTTTAGGGCTCATTTACACTTGGTTCGAACTCAACACACAATAACCACTTAGGGACCACCTCCTGCACATTTACGTCGGCAGAATGGCACGGCTGGGCTCATGCACGTTCGGGTAGGTCCTCTTTAAGTGCCCAGCCGTGGGTCGCGGGCGTGCGCCATTAGTAGTTAAAATGTTTTTTTTTTTTTTTACAAAAATGCAATAAAACTACCCCCCATTTTGTAAACGCTCTAAATTTTGCGCAAACCAACCGATAAACACTTATTACGATTTTTTTTTTTTTTTACCAAAAATATGTAGAAGAATACATAACGGTCTAAACTGAGGAAATAAAAAAAAAATATCTTTATTACAGCAAAAAGTAACCATATTGAATTGTTTTCAAAATTGTCGCTCTATTTTTTGTTTATAGCACAAAAAATAACCGCAGAGGTGATCAATTACCACCAATAGAAAGCTCTGTGGGGAAAAAAAGGACGCCAATTTTGTTTGGGAGCCACGTCGCACGACCGTGCAATTGTCTGTTAAAGCAACACAGTGCCGAATCGCAAAAACTGGCCAGGTCCTTTTTAACTGCCTAAAGTTCCGGGTCTTAAGTGGTTAAAGCGCCTACCGCTTCAACATGCTTTGTTGATTGCTTTTTTTTAAAGCCTTTAGGACTCGTTTATGCTTGCTTCAAAACATGGCTTTGGTCACACTTTTTTAAAGCTCTTTGAATGCCAGTAAAGCTCCTGTCGCAAAATAAAGTGGTAAGCTTACACCTTGCATTTGCTTAAAAAATGATACACCTTATCGCCTTACTGGTGCTTCAAAGAGTCTTCAAAGCCTCCATAGAAGTCTGACAAAACTTGCTTGAAGCACCTTCAGCTTTTAAGAGGCTTTAATTCAGCTTTAGCTTCACTTTGTTTTGGAGGTATTGCAGGTATGTGATTATCAACACAAAGGTCTGCCAAGCTTTTATTAAAGCTTTAACCACTTAAGCCCTGGACCATATTGCTGGTCAAAGACCAGGCCACTTTTTGCGAATCGGCAGTGCATCGCTTTGACAATTGCACGTCGTGCGACGTGGCTCCCAAACAAAATTGGCATCTTTTTTTCCCCCCACAAATAGAGCTTTCTTTTGGTGGTATTCGATCACCTCTGCGTTTTTTTAATTTTTTGCGCTATAAACTTTGAAGAGCGACAATTTTGAAAAAATTCAATATTTTTTACTTTTTGCTATAATATTCCCCAAAAATATAGGTCTAGGCCCATACGTATTCTTCTGCGTTTTTTTTTAACGAAAAATATGTAATAAGCATTTGATTGGTTTGCGCAAAAGTTATAGCGTTTACAAAATAGGGGATAGTTTTATGGCATTTTTATTAATATATATATATATATATATATATATATATATATATATATATATATATATATATATATATATATATATATATATATATATATAATATATAATTTTTTACTAGTAATGGCAGCTACTAGCGATTTTTTTTTTTTTTTTTTAATAGATACTGCGACATTATGGCGGACACTTCGGACACTTTTGACACATTTTTGGGACGATTGGCATGTTTATAGCGATCAGTGCTATAAAAATGCGATCAAAAAACTCACGGATCGGATCGATCCTCGGATCAGGAGTCCGGATCGGATCACTTTTCGGATCAGCAAAAAAATAATTATATATATATATATAAATATAAATTAAATTAAATGTACACAGATTCCCCCTTCAGAGCCCCCATACATCAGATTCCCCCATCTCCCCCCACTGCTGTAATATCCACGTAGTAATCTTGCTCCCTTTTTCTGTATTTTGACATAATTAATATCCCTCTGTAGTCTTCCTGTGTGTCATTTTGATTGGTAGTGTGCTTTAAGTCTTGGTGGTTGGAAACTATGCAGAACTACAAGTTACAAATACATATAGTTACAAGTCCCAGCAGCCAGAAAGCAGCAGCACATTATGGAATTGCCCAAGCTTTTCTATGAAACTTCTAGTCTCCCAAGTAAGGCCTGCAGCCATGAGTACCTTTGTGTCCTCACTGAAGTAGCGGTTGAATAGTCTGACATTTTTATCTTCGCTTATGGATGTTATGTTGTACCTTGTATTCAGCCCAAACAGTGCAGGTGTCTGGATTTTTTTCTAGTACAGGCTACAAATACGTATGTGCTAACTGTATTGGCTTGGCGGCGGCACTGAGCACAGGCGTCTGTATGTTCTCAGATCCACGAGCAGCCAGGGAGGGAGTGGTGATGACGTTGGCGCGCACCTAAGCAGCCGGCGCTGGGTGTACCAAGATGGCCGACCGCTCCGGAGCTAGGCCGAAGCTGCGGCCTTTCCGAAGGCCCCGGCGGCGGTGCGGTCCGCGGATCGCATACTGTGCCGATCCGAACAGGTCGACCCGTTCGGCTCGCGGATCGGTCACGATCCGTTGCACCCCTACTGGCAGGGAAGGGGTTAACACTAGGGGGCGAGGAAGGGGTCAATTATGTTCCCTGGGTGTGTGTTCTAACTTAAGGGGGGGGGGGGGTGGACTAAAACCTTATATACACACAGCGCCCAGAGGCGATTTGGTTCGCATGTGCCGCGCTATATAAGTTTTTTTTTTTCATTCATTCATTTCATTTCATTCACACAAATGTACATAAACAACGCGCTGCTAGAAAATTACAAAGATTAGCTGCCAGCACCACAAAACTAGATCAATTTTGCAAAATAAAAACAAATAAGGTGCGGCGCTACAAATAGTGATAGACTCAATAACTGAATATCTATATTAATTAAGAAAAGTCAATCAACACAAGAAGAAAAAAAGTCCATAAAAAAACTTCTGTCCACCCAGTGAAAGGAAAAACATCAGTGATTGATAGAAGCTCCGTCACCAGAGATATGTAATTGAGCTTACCAGAAGGTGAGACCTAACTGAGTGTATACTCATCAGGTCATTCGGGCTTAAAGAAATCACAAATCAATGTAACATCCAATGGTCAGAAACTTGTATGTCCCGCAGAGCAGCTTGATGCAGTCTTCACATAGGACCCACAGATTTTCATACACCAGTATCAATTGTGCCAAAGAAAAATAGAATGCACATAGCGTGATACTGTATACAAATTATGATAATTTTATTAAAAGAATATATTTACACTCACATGACAGTAGAGTAAATGAAGCGCTTAAAGGGGTGTTCCACCCAAAAAAATGACCCCTTCTCAATCCACTTCTCACCCCCATACATGCCACATTTGGCATGTAATTTTTTTGGGGGGGGAGTGGGGGCTTCAGTAGGAGTGGGACTTCCTGTCCCACTTCCTGCTTCCGCCGAGGGGCTGGTTAGGCGATTAAGCTTAATCGCCTACACCAGCCCCCTCCCTGTAGGCGATCACATGGGACACTGACAGGTCCCATGCGATCGCCTCTCCAATCAGCGGCGAGCCGCGCCGCGCACGCATGCGCAGTACGGCTCGCGCATGCGCAGTGGGTGCCCGGCCGTGAAGCCGAAGGCTGTCACGGCTGGGTGCCCACAGTCAGGATGGAGACGCCGGCCGGGGAGGGGGGCAGAGGAGCGGAGCCCCGGTCGGCGCGTCGCTGGAACGCAGGAGCAGGTAAGTGAGTGTTTATTAAAAGCCAGCAGCTACACTTTTTGTAGCTGCTGACTTTTAATAAACACAACTTAGGGCTGGAACACCCCTTTAATATAAAACAGGCAGTAAAGTCAGCGTGTTCTGGACTGACTTGGGGAAATGACTGATCGCTGTTCATATATTGTATGAACAGAGGGTCAGGCATTTCTCCCCCTGACAGGACTGGAAGCTGTGTGTTTTCACACACCGCTCCCGGTCCTCGCTCTGTAACGAGTGATCGTGGGTGCCCGACGGTGATCGCGCCCATGCGTCAGCACCCCTATTGGCTGCTCGGCGAGATGACGTAGATCTACGTGATCTCGCCCAGCAGAGGCGACCTGCCACCGTATAACTGCAGCGGCTGGTCGGCAAGTGGTTAAAAAGAGCATTGCAAAAGCATCAAATAAGCATGTTGAAATATCTTTAATGCCTTCTAAAATTCAACAAAAACTTACATTAAAAAAATTGTGTGTTTTTTTATTTTATATATATATATATATATATATATATATATATATATATATATATATATATATATATAATCACACAAACGTTTTTATTTTCAGATCCCCACCATATATAGTCCCCACTGTAATATCCACAGACATCTCCCCCACTGTATAGGAAGATTAGTGCTTGCTTAGTCTTACCAGAGAAGCCAGCCAAACATGAGCATTTGAGGCCGGGTGATGACGTCAGAGCATCGCTCTAGGCTCACCTAGGCCGCCACTTGGTGAACCAAGATGGCTGTCACTCCGGGAGCTAGGCCAAAGCCGCGGCCTTTCCTATGGCCGAGGCAGCAGCGGAGCTCCGCAGATCACGTGGTGTGCTGATCCGCATATGGTGACACGTTCGGATCATGGATCATGTACGGTCCTTTGCACCACTAGTACTGATCAAAAGAATTTTGATCGATCCAAAAAATTAACGATTAATGGAGGAATTAATCTTTAAAGCGGATGGTTCACCTTAAATAAATATTAAAAGCCAGCAGCAACAAATACTGCAGCTGCTGACTTTTAATATTAGGACACTTACCTGTCCTGGAGTCCAGCGGCGTCCGCAGCAGAGGATGAGCGATCGCTCATCACCCTGCTGCTCCCCCCTCCATCCACGGCGAGGGAACCAGGAAGTGAAGCGCTCCGGCTTCACTGCCCGGTTCCCTACGGCGCATGCGCGAGTCGCGCTGCGCCCCGGCGATTGGCTCCCGCTGTGTGCTGGGAGCTGAGAGTTCCCAGCACACAACGGGAAAAGCCCGTCTTTTGCCCGAGACTGCGGGCCGGAAGTGGGTGCGGATACCTGTCTTTAGACAGGTATCTGCACCCCCCTCCCCCCTGAAAGGTGTCAAATGTGACACCGGAGGGGGGGAGGGTTCCGATCAGCGGATCTTCACTTTAGGGTGGAGATCCGCTTTAATTTCCACAGCCCTTATATATGCATGCATGCATACATATACATTTTATTCCCAAGAATTCGGACATTACAACTTCTAAATTAGAAGTGAAACGCCATACATGCACACTTTTATTTGGTTCACATTGGCATCATCCGGTACATATATGTGGATGAAATTGGAAGAAATAAAGGGACTTTGTATATGCCCATGAGAATCACTCACAAACACTGATGTATAAATACATTTTTATTATATTATCATGTAATAAAAACAGCAACTAAAACATTGCTAAACCTTCCAACAGTTACTGAGTTGGTTTTGTAGATTGATGAAAAAAAATTCAAAATTGGTCAACGCATTTCGTGGGAGCCCCCCTGCTTTCTCGGGACTGTATGTTACATAAATTGTTTGTGTATAGATAGCTCTGAATACAATCAAAGAAAAAGAGATAGTTCCCTTCTGTTTTTTTTATTTTTTTTATATATATATATATATATAGATATATATATATATATATATATATTAATTTTACCTTTTTCAATTTGAGGTAGAATTTTTTTTTTTTTCACGTGCAAATTTTTAAATATGTAATTAAACATGGTATGTTTTTGTTTGTGTGTGTTTGTTTTTTTTTGTTATTTTTTCCACCCCATTGGAGATACCTTGAATATGTGTTTTATTGTATTATAATTTTTTTTTGGTATATATGTTGATCTTGTTTTCTTTTTCATTTGATTGTAGTCAGAGCTATGTATACAGAACAATTTATGTAACATATATGGTCCTAAGGAAGTGGGGTCTCCCATGAAACGTGTAGCCCAATTGTGAATTGACTCCTCAATCTACGAAGCCAACAACCTTTAACTGTTGGAAGGTTTCTTCTTTGTATACTTTTTTATTTAATTGCTGTTTGTATTACACGATGAAATAAAAAATGAATATTCATCAGTGTTTCAGAGTGTTTCTTATGGGCATATAATTGCATTACAACTGCACCAAGACACGTACGGTTACATTTCTAATTCATACACAAAAAGTTTTTGTATATGTAAATTTTTTTGGAAACGTAAAGTTGAAGTATAACTAAAAGGCAAACATATAATTTTTTATTTATTTTTCTATAGTTTGGATAGCCGAGAGGTATTAAAACATCTGTCAGTTTTTTGATTGCAGTCTGTGCCCCATTAAGGGAGATTCATTGTCCTGTTAACCATTATCATTGAAAACGTAACCACTTCCCACCCGCCGGCCGTCATATGACGTCCTTGACTTTGTGGTGGTATATCTGAATGATGCGTGTACCTACAGGCACCATTCCGATATCAGCTTTTTCGCTCGGCGATTCCCTACACCAGGGGTCTCCAAATATTCTAAACAAAGGGCTGGTTTATTGTCCTTCAGACTCTTGGAGGCCCGGACTTTGGCCAGCAGGGTGGAGATTTTCCTGGCATCATTGTTGGTGAACATCTGGTATTAGGGGGAGGAATAGTGCCCCATTGCTGGTATCATAGGGAGGAATAGTACTCTATTAGTTGTGTCAGTGGGAGAAATGGTGCTCCATTGTCGGTGTCAGATGGCAGAATAGTGTCTCGTATCAGTGGGAGGGATGGTGCCCCAAGGGCCAGATAAAGGCAAGCAAAGGGCCGCAGTTTGGAGACCACTGCCCTACACCATAAGAAAAAAAGCAGACGCAGGCTCTCCTTGACGTCCTGCCTGCAGACTGTGGCTGAAAGTGGGTGCAAATACCTGTCTTTAGACGGGGATCTGCACCCCCCACTTCCTGAAAGGTATCAAATGTGACACCGGAGGGGGGAGGGTTCCGATCAGCGGGAGTTTCACTTTAGGATGGAGCTCCGCTTTAAGATGGAACTCTTAACCTTGTGTCAAGTGGTATATTTTTCCCTTTTTCCCCCTAAAGCGCCCCCTGTCCTGGCTGGAAAGGTACCTCCCCATTTTTCTGGTTGTCCTTTGGATAAGATGGGTTTATGCCATTTCAGCTCGGTAAGAGCAGTGTCATTGTCTTTGGCCAGCACTCAATCCCTCAATCTGTTACCGCAGGATTATTTATTTTGCCACGTAGCCCCACTTACTTTTTATTCTCCAGGCATCTCTAGTTTTGGTGCTCCAGATTTTTTCCCTATTTAGAGATGCTCCTCAGCTTGTGCGGCTGATCGTCAGTCACATGTGCAATCGGCTACTTAGTAGCTTGTATTGTGTGGTCTTGTGTGTCCCCCCGATCGGTCTGAAGGTGCTCTCCAAGAACTCCAAGAAGATACTTTTTAAAATGTTGAAGGCAGTGTTTTCTGTGATGGGAGGAGCCTAGGTGTCTCAGTGGTGCCGTCCTCAAAGACCCCTGGATAAGATGTTACCAGTAAGTGTAACTCTGATTTTCTGGGGTGGAAAAAATTGCTAAACACAAATGGGTTTTCAATTTCATGATAGAATTGCGGGCTTTTTTCAATTCCAACTGCAGCTTTCTCTCTGCTGGAAAAGAAAAGCTGGATTTTTTTTTGAAATGACTACATCATTCTTTCATTGATTACAGATAATGCCTACGATCCCGATGTCAGCGCTAAGCAATTCTGGATTGATAAAACTGTTTTTAAACAGGAGATCTGTCTCACATTTACAGACAATGGGAATGGGATGGATTTGGACAAATTGCACAAGATGCTTAGGTAAGTGTTGTATTCCATTCATCTTTGAGTACAGGACAGATGGCTTTTGCATTTTTGCACCCGTTTTGATTTTCCTGCATATAGACATTCATTGTGTGCTTATGAGGACATTCTTATTCACATTTATTTTTTTCAAGTTTTTACATACCGGTATTTATTTATTCATTTATATATTCAGATTAGCGCTCCACTTCCCCCCCCCCCCCCCCCCCCACATTGTTGCAATTTGTCTACTTGGTGTGTTAACAGCTTATCCTTAACCACTTCCATACAAAGTATTTTTACCTCCTTCCTGCCCAGACCAATTTTTAGTTTTCAGCACTGTAGCACTCTGAATGAAAATTGCGACGTGGCTCCCTAACAAAATTGACCCCCTTTTTTCCCCCCACAAATTGAGCTTTCTTTTGGTGATATTTGATCATTATTATTTTTTGCGCTATAAACAAAAGAGCGACAATTTTGAAAAAAACACTATCTTTTTTTACTTTTTGATTTAACAATTTTTTTTCCTCCGTTTAGGCCGATACGTATTCTTCTACATATTTTTGGTAAAAAAAAAAAAATCCCAATAAGCTTATTTGATTGGTTTGCGCAAAAGTTCTAGCATCTACAAAATAGGGAATAGAATTATGGCTTTTTTTTTATTTATTTATTTTTAATTTTTTTTACTAGTAATGACGGGGATCTGCGTCTTTTTTTATTTGTTTGTGACTGTGACATTGCGGCGGACACATCTGACACTTTTGACACATTTTTTGGGACCATTCACATTTATACAGAGATTAGTGCTATAAAACTGCACTAATTATTATGTAAATGTGACTGGCAGGGAGGGGGTTAACACTAGGGGGCGTTAAAGGTGTTAATATGTTCCCTAAAGTGTGTTCTAACTGTAGGGGGACTCGCAAGGGGAGGAGACCGATGTGTGTTCCTCTCTACTGGGAACACACATCGGCCTGCTCACCGTTGACAGGGCATGGATCTGTGTTTACGCATACAGAGCCATGGTCCTGCCGTGATTGCAGGCAATCGCGGGCACGACCCCCGGGTCCTGAGCAATGCGTACTTTCGGAGTACAATCCAATATGTCTTGCAGAATTCACAGGCCACACTCACTCCACCCCACCGCATTGCTCAGGACCCGGTGCGCGTGCCTGGTGGCCGCCATGTCCGCCCCCGCATTGCACGCGCCCCCTAGCCCCCCGGGAAGGCAAGGACGTCCTATGACGTCCACCCAGAGGGAGGGTTCCTGCCAACGTCACTTTACAATGACTCAGCAGGGAAAGTGTTAAGGCAGCGCAGAATTATTTTTTATACTTTTCTTTCTGAGTACAGTCCAATATGTCTTGCAGAATTCACAGGCCACACTCCAAAGTTGTAGAGATAGTGGGGCCGTATATGAATAAATGCATGTACTAATGACTATACTGAGGGTATTTTGTTTGGGTTTTTTTATTGCTGTACCGCATTTTCTGTCCTATTCACACTTATCACCAGCAGAGAGGCCCTCACCACTAATCTATGCAACACTTAAAAGAAAATCAAAGGAGAAGGGTGCCCAAACTCTTTTGGCCATACTTCTCCTCCTGTGGGTCACAGTTGTGCACTTCTGCACTCCTGTGACCCAGATTCGGCTGACAGTAGGCTTAAAGCCTAGTACACATGGGCGGAATGTTGGATGGAATTCGGCCCATGTGTACGGCAGCTGGTCCTACATAAGCTGTTAGTTCTACTGGCTTCTGTTAAAGGGGTATGACCGAAAAAGTTCTTCGGGATGGTCTCCCGATCAGCGCTAACAGGAGTTTTCTGGCCAGTGTCCCAAATCCCCCACCCCTGTCCAAAACCAATAGCAAATTGGGGGAGATTGCTGTATTAACATTGTATCGTTAGTACAGCAGCTTCTCCTGAGCCGGTAGTGTCTACCAAGCTAAAGACCGCTGTCGCCACAGAGCTGGTCCAGGTTCTGCAGGAATTTCTACAATGTTGGATTCTGCCCAGATTTCTGACTGGCAGCTGGCTTAGCCTCTCGGTGTGCTGCTGGGAGACTGAGTTGTCTGTTACCACCCCTCCAATGCCCCACGCTCCAGTGAATACTGGAGGGGCAGAGCCCAGAGTGGTGACCGACAAGTCTCTTCTCACTGCTGCCTGAGAACTTGAGTGATCAGCGGTCTTTGATCACTCAGTTCTAGGCCTTGGAGCCAGTGGGGGACAGTTACAGCATCCAATTGATGCTACATCCACCTAGATGTGTATGGATGTCTTTTTGTATTTTTTATTTTTTTTAAATACCACACTTTTCTCTAATCAGTTATGCATGGAATTCCATATTTATATATGTGACAACGGCAGTCCAACCGCTGCCACAAATATGTCGGTGGCACTCGCCGCCTCCCCCCTGCCCAGAGATTTTTCAGCTTGTAAGGTGACATTCTATGTGCCAGAAGGCCAAGAGCCTTTGTCACTTTGGTCAGCTACATCTGCAGAACCTTTTTACAAACAAACTGCCGCCACCATTTAATTTAACAAAATCGCGCAATATTCCCAGTAGTTTTAACCACTTAAGGACCGCCTCCTGCACATATACGTCGGCAGAATGGCACGGCTGGGCACAACCACGTACAGGTACGTCCTGTGCTACTGCCCAGCCATGGGTCATGGGCGCGCTCATGCGACCTAGTCTAAAGCTCCGGGACCGCGGGACTCGCGGACCCGATCGCCGCTGGAGTCCATCGAACGGTCCCAGGAGCTGAAGAGCGGGGAGAGCCGTATGTAAACACGGCTTCCCCGTTCTTCACTGTGGCGGCATTATAGATCGTGTCATCCCTTTTTATAGGGATACACAATCGATGATGTCACACCTACAGCCACACCCCCTACAGTTGTAAACACATATTAGGTCACACATAACCCCTTCAGCGCCCCCTTGTGGTTAACTCCCAAACTGCAATTGTCATTTTCACAATCAACAATGCATTTTTTGTTGAAAATGACAATGGTCCCAAAAAGAAGTGTCCGCCATAATGTCGCAGTCACGAAAAAAAATTGCTGATCGCGCCATTAGTAGTAAAAAGTAGTAAAAAAATAAATAAAAAATGCTATAAAACCATCTTCTATTTTGTAAACGCTTCAAATTTTGCGCAAACCAACCGACAACCGATAAACGCTTATTGCATTTTTTTTTTTACAAAATATAGGTAGAAAAATACATATCGGCCTAAACTGAGGAAACATTTTTTTATATATATTTTTGGGGATATTTATTATAGCAAAATGTAAAAAATATTGAATTTTTAAAAAAAATTGTTGCTCTATTTTTTGTTTTATAGCACAAAAAATAAAAAACGCAGAGGTGATCAAATACCACTAAAAGAAAGCTCTATTTGTGGGGGGGGGGGGGGGAGGACTCAAATTTTGTTTGGAAGCCACGTCGCACGACCGTGCAGTTGTCTGTTAAAGCGACGCAGTGCTGAATCGCAAAAACTGGCCAGGTCCTTTAGCTGCCTAAAGGTCCGGGTCTTAAGTGGTTAAAGCAGTTCTCTACCTATTTAGTAATTAAATATCGGACATTCACTGCCACACCAGACAGAGGAAACTGTTTTAAAATGATGGTAATATTCTTCAGAGGCATGGTTTTACCTTCACCTTACAAAAAATCTGTAAGGTGACCTTACACTGGATCCCCTCCTCCATAGCAATCACTGAAAGGTTTGTAAGCAACAATAAGATTTGGTCTGTCAGCAGCCACATGATACTGAGAGAAAAAAGTTAAACGGCCTTTTGTAAACACCCAGAGATGACTGTCTCATTTTGTATTATTTTCTTTTGTGACTTGCCTTTTGGTGTATTAACAACATCTTTCTTCTTGTCACATTTCAGTTTCGGTTTCAGTGACAAGGTTGCCGTTCATGGTCATGTGCCTGTCGGGCTGTACGGAAATGGATTTAAGTCGGGATCTATGCGTCTAGGAAAGGATGCCATTGTGTTCACAAAAAACGAAAATGGATTGCACGTGGGAATGTTATCTCAGACCTATTTGGAGAAGATTAATGCAGAGCACGTCATTGTGCCAATTATCTCCTTTGACAAGCAAAATATCCTTTTTTTATTTACTTCCTGATCTCATGTGACTTTTGTAACCACATACATTAACACGCAAAGCAGGTGTGTTCAAACCACAGGATTTTTTTTTTTTTTACAGGCATTGAGGATTTTTTTTTAAAAGAAACCACCTACCTACCTACCTAATAGCGACTATTGAGAATCGATCATAGATCGACGGTCAGACATTTCAGCCATTTACCCCAGCTCAAGCACATATCATGTGCTCTGATCAACACAAGATCGGCAGTAAAACACCGACTTGAAATCCGCGACTTCATTCAACAAAAGGATCTAGACTGTCTTTTTATTACAGAGATCTGGCTCACAGCCGACTGTAACACCATTCTAGGAGAACTGGTGCCAGAAAATTATCGTATCATAACGGAAAACAGAATAGGGCAAAGAGGAGGCGGCCTGGCGGTGATCCACAAGACTCATCTTACGATCACCAAACCAGTCCGCCAAAACCCTCTTCCATTCATGGAAACCCTTACTCTGCAACTGCAAGCAAGTTCAAAGGAGACCGTCCACATTCTGCTCTGCTATAGGCCGCCCGGCCCAAAATCGCAGCTGCTATCATCATGGACGGATTTCTTCTCCACTTATACCCTCAACAGCAAACAACTTTTGCTGCTCGGGGATTTCAATCTCTGGGCCAACTCCTCACAAGACCCCATTGCCGACGCCTGTATTGACCACCTCGAAGGATTAGGATTACATCAACTAGTATGTGGACCCACACATGCTTCAGGTCACACACTTGATCTTATTTTCAGACAAGCTCTGGAAATAAAAATTTGGGAAAATGAAAAATTGCCATGGACAGACCACCATGCAATTATATTCAGTATTTCCACCATCCCCCCTGCAACAAAAACATCAAATCCAGTGACAACACACTGGACTAGATGTCAGAAGAAGCTCCACTCGGAACTCTTCAAAACGACTTTAAGGAAAAAAATAGAAACAACTCAGCCGCATCAAACGGCCGTTGAAACATTGGAAGCCATAAACTCGGCCATGCTACAGTCAGCCGACTTGGTAGCGCCGAAACAACGAACCCGCATTCGGAAAAACAACCGCAGCTGGTTTAACAACCAGCTGTCGTTACTGAAGCAAGAACGCAGAAGGGCTGAATCTGCCTGGAAAAGATGTTCTTCAGAGCTAAACCTATCCATCTACAAGGCGACTACAAGAAAATACCACAAAGGAATTTTCCAAGCTAAGAAAAAGTATTTTTCGGAGGCTATCAACGGCGCCCAAAACCGCCCCCGCAAACTCTTCAAGATGGTCACCCAGACCATGAAACCAGGATGCATTGAAGCCCCCAGTTCGGACACACAAGAATTTTGCAATGAACTATCGGATTACTTCATTAATAAAATCGAGGTAATCCGTGAAAGCATTCAGCAAAGCAATTCTCCCCTCAGCCCCCCCTGCAGCCTCTCACACAGCACCCATAGTAATTCTCCTATATCAGGTAAGTTTACCCTGGAACCCATCTCCATCGAGACCACTAAGAATGTCATTGGCGCTTTGCGTAATGGCACAGCGCCAAATGACATTATCCCCACAAAACTGCTGAAGGAATGCGCCTACATCCTGGCTCCTCCCATCACGCAGCTTATCAACCAGTCTTTCTTGGAGGGCATAGTGCCCTCACAGTTGAAAGAGGGTATAATCCAACCCATCATGAAGAAACCCTCCCTGGACCCCAAGGACCCACTCCACCGCCGTCCCATAACAAGTCTCAACGTACTCTCAAAGATAATGGAAAAAGTAGTGGTACAACAGCTGCAACAGCATCTAGATACCTACAAGCTACTTGACCCATTGCAATCAGGCTTCCGTCCCGGACACGGGACGGAAACAGCATTGCTGAAAGTATGGGACGATGGTCTCAAGGCCGCAGACTAAGGAGAATCTTGTCTTCTAGTTCTGTTAGACCTAAGTGCCGCTTTCGACACTGTAGACCACAATCTGTTACTGACTCGGCTTGCTGAAGTAGCCAGAGTCGCAGAAGGCGATTTATCTTGGTTCTCCTCTTTTCTGGAAAACCGATCGCAAACAGTGAAGTTAGGACCTTTTACGTCTGAAAAACGCACAGTAACATGCGGAGTCCCTCAAGGATCGCCTCTGTCACCAGTGCTGTTTAACATATATCTTCGTCCTCTCTTTGAGATTATCAGCAGCCAAAAACTGCTCTACCACTCATATGCAGATGACACGCAACTGTATTTCCGCATCTGCAACAGTCAGGATCACCACCTCAATCTAGAGACATGTCTCTCTTTGATAGAGGACTGGATGACAAAGAGTTATCTTAAACTCAATGGAGCGAAAACAGAACTTCTCCTGTTTCACGCCAAGCGCAGGAATCAACTTTCAACAGCGTGGACCCCCCCGCCTATTCTGGGCAAGCTCATCACCCCTAGCGCCAAAGTCAAAAGCCTAGGGGTCATTTTTGACTCCTTTATGACAATGGACGCACAAATAGGGTCAGTAGTCAGTGGATCTCACCATCTACTGCGCCTACTACACAGACTCACTCCGTTCATCCCTAAAGATGATTTAGCGGTCGTGGTGGGAGCAATTGTAAACTCCAGGCTGGATTATGCAAATGCCCTTTACCTCGGCCTCCCCAAGTACCAAATCGCTCGTCTGCAAGTCGTTCAGAATACGGCCGCCAGACTTGTGACTGGGAAAAAACCCTGGGAATCCATCTCACCATCACTGAGAGCCCTTCATTGGCTGCCAGTCAAAGACGGAATTGCTTTTAAAGCTCTCTGTCTTACGCATAGATGTGTCCATGGGAATGCCCCCCTTTATTTATGCGAAATAATAAAAGCGCATAATCCCAATCGCGTTTTGCGATCCACGAATCGGAACCTGCTCCAGGTTCCGAAAGCCAACTTCAAGTCCAAAGGAGAAAGAAGATTCGCGATCCAAGGTCCCAGACTATGGAATGCTTTACCAACCAGCATTCGGTTGGAGGAGAACCACCTAGCATTTAGGAAAAAGGTCAAGACTTTTCTCTTTTGATATCAAAGGAGACAGGAACAACAAGCGCCCAGAGGCGATTCAGTTCGCATGTGCCGCGCTATACAAGTTTTTATTCATTCATTCATACCTTCCATCAAAAGTAATATAACCAGGAGGTTATTGGGGCCTCCTCTGCA
Organism: Rana kukunoris; assembly: GCA_029574335.1. Classification (NCBI taxonomy): domain Eukaryota; kingdom Metazoa; phylum Chordata; class Amphibia; order Anura; family Ranidae; genus Rana; species Rana kukunoris. The sequence continues at coordinate 584,944,780 of CM056050.1, forward strand.
AGGTTTTGCACAGCGGGCCCCAATCCTCCTCTTCTGGGGTCCCTCTGCGACGCTCCCGGCTTCTCTTCTCGGCTGCCCTCTCAGAGAGCCGCATTTTTATTCATTCATTCATACCTTCCATCAAAAGGGGGGCCTTATAACGGCCTCCTCTGTACAAAGGTCCCAAGTTTGCACAGAGCGCCCCCAATCCTCCTCTTCTGGTCCCCTCTGCGACGCTCCCGGCTTGACTCTTCTCGGCTGCCCTCTCAGAGAGCCGCATGGCAGCACGCGACCCCGACCCCCGTCTCAAGGGGGGCACTGGATTTGATTGAAAGCGGCCACGCTCCCAGCCAATCCTACTGTGCATTTACAAAGTTGCAAGATGGCAGCACGCGACCCCGACCCCGTCTCACTGGATTTGATTGAAAGCAGCGGGGGAGCCAATCCCGAAAAAGGGGGTGTTTATAATTTTTAGGAGTGAAAGGAGCAAAGTGAGATGCAATTCCTGGAATTTGGCTTTAGCAGCTGTTCAGAGCAGATATTCTGAGAAAAGGGGGTGTTATAATTTTTAGGAGTGAAAGGAGCTTCAGATGTTGGCCAAAGCATTTCTCCCCCAGAACAGACACAAAGGTTTGTAGGATATTCTGAACCTTGTTCTGTGGCATAAAACATGGAGCAGGCTCTTACTTTTTTTATTTTGAATATGGTATTTTGAATATGGAGTAGAAATGTCAAGTGATTCCAGAACCTTGTTCTGTGGCATAAAACATGCTAGCAGGCTCTCTAAATGCACCTATCATTTTAAATTGAATATGGTATTTTGAATATGGAGTAGAAATGTCGTTAAGTGATAATGATTTTTTTATAATTTACTACCTGCCCTCTAGTGCGAATAGAACAGATATGTCAATTAGAGCAGCTCTAAAATGCACCTATCATTTTAAATTGCAAACTGTGCTTATATGCCCCCTGGCTGATTGATAGAAGGTATGTTTGTTTTGATAGCTACCTGGTAGCTGCGAATAGAACAGATAGGACAGAGATGAATCAATTCTGCAGAGCAGCTCTGGTTCCTAAGCAAACTGTGCTTACCCCTGGCTGAGGCTGTGACCAGCAGAGATGGGGAGGGAGGGGGCTGCTTACATAACATCATTGTTTGTTTTGGAAGTGTGAAGTGGTTTTGTCTGGCTTCTTTTTACTCCTGTATTTATGCATATAATTAGGGCAAGCTAATGTTCGAAGACTGCAGCGCATGCTTAAGGCTGTGACAAGAGATGGGAGGGAGGGGCTGCTTAAAACATTTGCAAGGGAAGTGTGAAGTGGTTTTGTCGTCTTCTTTTTATATTTATATATAATTAGGGCCAAAACAACTAATCGATTAATCAATTTGAAATTAATCATTGCAATTTTCATAATCGATTAATCGCCCAGTAACATAATGGGGTTAAAAAAAAAAAAATTAGCCCTGTATAGTACAAAAGAAGCAAATCGCTACTGTAAATATTACTTTCACTGTCCCACAGTAAAAAAATAAATGAACCTTACAGTAGCGATTATTTGCTCTTTTTGTACTTATTTTTGTTTGTTTTTTAACCCTCCCATGATGTTACTAAACATCTCAGGCCGGGGTCACACCTCCTGTTTTTTGGTGCTTTTTGCAGAAACACACTACAGTTCATTTACATGTTTTCCTATGGGACTCGTTCACATCCATAATCTTTTTTCAGCTGCTGCGTATTTGGAAAGGGCAAGGACTTTTTAACGCAAAGCGGTGCTATTTCTTTTTTTTTTTGGGGGGTTTAATATACTTCAGTGGAGAAGCTGCAGAAAAGCATGTAATGTGTTTTTGAGCCAATTTGGGTTTTGTAATCTGCCCAACAACAAATTGGCCCAAATTTTTTTTAAAATGCTATTTATTTTTTATTTTTAAGGCTATTATCCGATTAATCGATTAGGAAAATAATCGTTTGTTGCATAGTTGCAGCCCTAATATATATGTATGTGTGTGTATATGTATATATATATATATATAAATGTGTGGGTTTTTTTTTTTTTAAGAACTATTTGATGGATTTAAATCCTATTTTGTGTGCAACGCCTGCTTTTGCACACTCGGACATTGCTGTGCAATAGAGGTGAAATTATTCTGTAAAGGCATGCACAACATTTAATTTTTGTTGCTCTTGTTATGGTATTTGTGCCTTGTACAATTGAAAAAAAAAATTATAAAATACTAGGGTTGCACTCATACTGTTTTTTTTTTATTATTATTATAACTACTGGTGAGTACAAGTACCGATACTTTTGGTTATGTACTTACCAATACCAGGTACCGATATCTTTGCGAAGCAATTTGAGCTAATACAAAATGAATGGGCTCAAATCGCACTGCAATGAATCGCATGCAATTTGAACAGGCATACAGTGTAATTCCTGTTCAAAGCGCATGTGGTTTCCCCCACCGCTCCTGTGTTATCCCAGTATAGCACGACAGGGGAAGCTCCATCTAAGAAGTGCAGCAATGGGCAGACAGTTTGTTCAAAAATATATCTTGTATGTCAAATCCAAAACCACTGCCTTGTGGTAGGAGGAGGTGTAGGAAGTTCTGGGACCCCTGTAGGAGCCATTGGCTTCTTCTGCTGTTAATCACAGCCAGTGAGCCCACGAGGAGAGAGCTGCAGGGGGGGGGGGGGGGCTCTGCGCACACAGCTTCGGCTCAGATGAGAGCCTGCCTAAGGCCTCTTTCACACGGATCGGTACGTTTTTCGGTCCGCTCCGTGTGTGTCTGTCGGCTCAGCGGGGGGTCCCTCTCAGCTGTCGGCGGACAGGGCGGTCCCCGCACACTGTGCAGGGACCGCCCTGTTTCTCCTCCGCTCTCCCCTATGGAGAATCGGATGGAAACAGACCGTCTGTCCGTTTTGCATCCGATCCACCGGACGGAAGAAAAATAGGGTTTTCTTCCGTCCGCAAAACGGATCCAGACGGACGCGGATCTTAGGCGGACGTTAGCGGATGCATCATCCGCTAACGGATCCGCTCCCATAGGGACACATTACAAGTCCGTAAACGGACTTGTAATTAGCGGACCGTTCGTCCGCTCATGTGAAAGGGGCATTAGTGCCCCCATAGTAAGGCCTGCTATTGGGGAGCCAAGAGCGCCGGCGGGGGACCCTGAAAGAAGAGGATTGGGGCTTCTCTGTGCAAAACCTTAACACACAGCAGGTAAGTCTAACATGTTTGATAAAAAAAAATTAAAAAATCTTTAGACGTTTTCCAGGACATCCCATGAGACCTAGGGCTTCTTGCCTGTCCTGGAAGACTCTCAGAAAAGGAGTTACCAATAAGTCTTAAGCCCCATACACACGTCTGACTTTTTGACAACAAATTTCAAAATGAGCAGGTTTTCAAAAAAATCCTACCGTGTGTACGCTCAATCGGACAAACTTTTTCGGTTTTCTTCAGACAAAAGTTCGCTCTGCAAACAGACAAACTTCCTACGGTGCAAAGTCCTATCTTGTGTGCCGAAGTCCATCTGACTTTTGCCCAAAGTACAAGCACGCATGCTCAGAACCAATGTTAAAATCGACCAACAATAGCAGAAGTTGACCAAAGGGTGGCGAAAAAGAGCTGAAAAACCATGTGATTTTGGGAAAGTTGGCTGAAAAGCCAACGCCCTTCAAACAAAAATCCACGGAAGAGTTTGTTTGATGTCTGACCGTGTGTGAGGCTTTACTTGCCTTTTCCTTTTTTTGAATCGCATTTCAAGCCATTTAGAACAGCCTTTCTCAAACTTTTCAACACAGAGGAACCCTTGAAATAGCATTCCGATCACAGGGAACCCCCTACAAAAAATGACAATCTACAACTCACGATACATTAGTGTGATGGTCAGTGGGAAGAATTCTTCTTACACTTGTGGTCATTGGGAATAATTACCACCTTACTCATCAGCACTGTTGCAGTAAATCAATCTGGTTTGTCCCAGGAATGAGCACAGAGAAGAGGGGAATGGGGGATTTCAAATCCTGTGATCTCTAGACCAGCTGCAGGGTGCTGACAGCTTGGCAACCCCAGAGGTATATACAGTGATAATTGAAGGGAGGGGGATGGTAATGGTATTCTAGGGTTAGTTTACCTCTACATTGTTTTTTTTCTGTAAAGTTGAACTAACCCTTTAACCACTTAAGGACCTTGGGTGTTTTTCAGATTTGGTGTTTGCAAGACTAAAACAGTTTTTTTGCTAGAAAATTACTTAAAACCCCCAAACATTATGTATATATTTTTTCTAACACCCTAGAGAATAAAATGACGGTCATTGCAATACTTTGTCACACCGTATTTTTGGGAAAAAATAAAAAAATTCACTTTTTTGAATTAACAAATAAGACAACAATACATTTGGCCCAATTTTTTTATACATTGTAAAAGATAATGTTACGCCGAGTAAAATGATACCCAACATGTCACGCTTAAAAATTGCGCCCGCTCGTGGCATGGCGTCAAACTTTTACCCTTAAAAATCTCGATAGGCAACATTTAAAAAATTCTATAGGTTGCATCTTTTGATTATTGCTCTCGCTCTAACGATCGTGGTGATACCTCACTTGTGTAGTTTGAACACCGTTTTCATATGCGGGTGCTACTCGGTTTTTTGTTTTCTTATTTATTTTTATTATTTTTTACACTGAAAAAAAAAAATCTGATCACTTTTATTCCTATTACAAGCAATGTAAACATCCCTTGTAATAGAAAAAAAGCATGACAGGACCTCTTAAATATGAGACCTGGGGTCAAAAAGACCTCAGATCTCATATTTAGACTTAAATGCAAAAAAAAAAATTGTCATTTAAAAAAAAAAAAAGTTTCTTTAACCACTTAAGACCCGGACCAAAATGCTGCCAAAGGACCAGGCCCCTTTTTGCGATCCGGCACTGCGTCGTTTTAACTGACAATTGCACGGTCGTGCGACGTGGCTCCCAAACATAATTGGCGTCCTTTTTTCCCCACAAATAGAGCTTTCTTTTGGTGGTATTTGATCACCTCTACGGTTTTTATTTTTTGCGCTATAAACAAAAATAGAGCGACAATTTTGAAAAATGTGCAATATTTTATTACTTTTTGCTATAATAAATATCCCCCAAAAATGTATAAAAAAAAATTTTTTTTCCTCAGTTTAGGCCGATACGTATTCTTCTACCTATTTTTGGTTAAAAAAATCGCAATAAGCGTTTATCGGTTGGTTTTTGCAAAATGTATAGCGTTTACAAAATAAGAGATAGTTTTATTGGATTTTCATTAATATTTTTTTTTTTTACTACTAATAGCGGCGATCAGCGATTTTTTTTTTTCGTGACTGCGACATTATAGCGGACACTTCGGACAATTTTGACACATTTTTGGGACAATTGTCATTTTCACAGCAAAAAATGCATTTAAATTGCATTGTTTACTGTGAAAATGACAGTTGCAGTTTGGGAGTTAACCACAAGGGGGCGCTGTAGGGGATGTGTGACCTATGTGTGTGTTTACAACTCTAGGGGGGGTGTGGCTGTAGGTGTGATGTCATCGATCACGTCCCCCTAAAACAGGGATGACGTGATCGATGCTGCAGCCACAGTGAAGCACGGGGAAGCCGTGTGTACACACGGTCCTCCCCGTTGTTCAGCTCCAGGGACCGATCGCCACACTCCAGCGGTGATCGGGTCCGCGAGTCTCCCGGTCCCAGAGAAAAAATCAACGTGTATATATACGTTGATGTACACAGCTGTGCCATTCTGCCGACGTAAATGTGCGGAAGGCGGTCCTTAAGTGGTTAAGACGGCATGGGCGGGACTGATGTTTTGACGTCACTTCCGCCCTGCAGTGCTATGGGGACGGGTGGGGGCCATCTTGCCCTCACTCGCAGCCCCACACAGCACAAGAGAGGATCCGATCGCCTCCGAAGGCTCTAGTAAGTGGCGGAGGGCGCGGGAGAGCAGTGGGCCTCTCCCGCCGCCGTTAACGTCGATCTCACGAATCTGCCGCGGAGACCGCCGTTATCGTTTACAGGACCGCTCATGTTACAGATGGATACCTCGGTCGTGGCAGTAGCTGCTGCCGTTACCGAGATATCCATCTTTAAAAAAAGGACGTGTATATATATACACATGAGCAGGTCCTTAAAGCGGATGGTTCACCAAAAAGCAAATATTAAAAGCCAGCAGCAACAAATACTGAGCTGAGGACACTACCTCCTGGAGTCCAGCGGCGTCCGCAGCAGAGGATGAGCGATCGCTCGTCACCCTGCTGCTCCCCCCTCCATCACGGCGAGGGAACCAGGAAGTGAAGCGCTCGGCTTCACTGCGGTCCCTACGGCGCATGCGCGAGTCCGCTGCGCCCGCGATTGGCTCCCGCTGTGTGCTGGGACTGAGAGTTCCCAGCACGCAACGGGAAAAGCCCGTCTTTTGCCGAGACTGCGGGCCGGAATGTGGTACCTGTCTTTAGACAGGTATCTGCACCCCCCTCCCCCCTGCAAGGTGTCAAATGTGACACCGGAGGGGGGGAGGGTTCCGATCAGCGGATCTTCACTTTAGGGTGGAGATCCGCTTTAAGTGGTTAAGGGGGGTTGAGGTATCCCATAATGCAGTGATTGACATCTATCGGTCACTGACCAACTGTGGCAAAAATGGAAATTTTTGTTTCCCAAACCGTGGTTTATTGATGTGGAAGAATTGAAGTGGCCTACACAGAACCTTAAAGGATCACTAAAGGATTTTTTTTTTTAGCTACATAGCTTCCTTTACCTTACTGCAGTACTGTTTCATGTCCTTATTGTTCGTTTTTGCTTTGATGTTGCTGTAATCCTGCTCTGTTCTCCACACTTCCTGCTTGTCTGTTTCCTTATAACCCCAGTGCTGGGAGCTTTCTCACGGTGGTCTAAGCTGTCATTACTGTGTGTCTAAAACTTCCCAAAACACTGCCCTGGATTTGTTTGTTTTTGTTCTGTGTCTATTTCTACTTCACAGAAACATGAAGCCAGTTCAAAAGTGAAACTAACCTGCAGGCACATTATATGATTGATTTTTATCTATTTTTAATAATTTTGAAAAGGAATCGGTTAACTTTTATGTCTCTATACCCTGTAAACAGTCATTGCAGCAAAAAAATGTTTTTCCTTTAGTGACCCTTTAACCTCAACCCTACTGAATTGAACCCCTTTCGAATAGTTTGGAATGCCATTTGAGAGTTTTTGTTTCCATCCAACATCAGTATCTGATGACCATCTCGCTGAATGGGCATAGATTCCCACTCACCACATCACAATCTTGTTAAAAGCCTTCCAATGAGTGTGGAGGCTGTTTTAACCCCTTTCCGCTGACTGTATGCCTATATGTGGCCTCACATAAGTGGGTCTTTCTCCGTGGGGAGAGATGTAGATAGAGAGAGATAGATAGATAGATAGATATAGGATTGTGTATATAGGATTGTATGATTATTTGTTTTAATTTTTATTTTCTATGGTGGAACTAGATGGACTTGTGTCTTTTTTTCAACCTGATTAACTTTTATATATATTGTAACGGGACTCGCTTTTGGGCACAGATTGAGTCAGAAAATAATGGACATTCTGAATATATCTTGGACTACCTGAGATGTGACTGTTTGGAGAACTGGTTGCTGTTTGTTGATTCTGAACTCAACAGGTTAATTGAAAGATTGACTCATTCATAATGTGAGGACACATACTGTTAGGTGTTAATGTCATCAACTCCAGCCCGCCTGTCTGGTGTGATGTAAAGGAATCCAGACTAACTTCTAAGGATCATTCATTGTGGCATGTGCTAATTGACCCTGTATTGTGTGAAGGTCTATTGATAATTGTGTATTGTAAGTTAGCAGACATTTAATTTTGCAATATTTGGCCAATTTTTCCTTTTAAAAGAAAAAAATTGACAGATCCTTTACCATTTACCACCGAAAAGAAAGTCCAATTTGTCTTGAAAAAATAGGGTATAATCCAGTCATGATATGTCAAAGGTGGAAAATTGTGCTTGGGCATTAAATTTGTTATTGCCTAAGGCGGGAATGGGTTAAATGCTAAGTGAAATCAAATCCATATTAAGGCCTGTGGTTTGGCAAACCTTTGGCTATTTTAGTGTATTTTTGTATGCTGGGACAGGGGCCAAGGCCATTTCCTCTAACCTGGGCTGGAAGTTAGGGGATGTGTAAATAAAAGGCATTGGTTTGAAGCACATTGGATGGATTTTCTGACATCCAAAGTTGTGTTGTGGCATACACCATTTAAATAAAAGTTTATGTTCTCTGTGAGTTCCCTTAACTGTCCTTACAGCAGTTGGTGAAGACACAAGACTCCGATGCAAATCTGAGAGCCATCCTGACCCACTCTCTCCTGAAAACTCAAACTGAACTTTTGGCTGAACTTGAAGCCATTAAAGGCAAAAAAGGAACAAGAATCATTATCTGGAACCTAAGAAGGTAGGGCCTCTGGTGTAAATAATTTAGTAATGTAGTCCACTTTATAAACATTGACTAGAAACCTGAGTAAACTAACACAGCTGGGATAAACAAAATGGTTGTCCTGTTGCTGGTAAAAGACAGAATCAAGAAATTGTGCTATTTAAGGGGCAAGCAGGTTTACATTTTTGTCTGGGGAAATCGTACCTCATAGATCTTAGACAACATACATTTCTCCATGTCTTGTCTCTTAACCACTTAAGACCCGGACCAATACGCTGGCAAATGACCCAAGGGGTTTTTGCGATTCGGCACTGCGTCGCTTTAACAGACAATTGCGCAGTCGTGCGACGTGGCTCCCAAACAAAATTTGCGTCCTTTTTTTCCCACAAATAGAGCTTTCTTTTGGTGGTATTTGATCACCTCTGCGGTTTTTATTTTTTGCGCTATAAACAAAAATAGAGCGACAATTTAAAAAAAAAATGCAATATTTTTTACTTTTTGCTATAATAAATAGCCCCCAAAAATATATAAAAAAGCTTTTTTTTTTCCTCAGTTTAGGCCGATACGTATTCTTCTACATATTTTTGGTAAAAAAAATCGCAATAAACGTTTATCGGTTGGTTTTCGCAAAATGTATAGCGTTTACAAAATAAGGGATAGTTTTATTGCATTTTTATTAATTTTTTTTTTTTTTACTACTAATAGCGGCGATCAGCGATTTTTTTTCCCGTGACTGCGACAATATGGCGGACACTTCGGACAATTTTGACACATTTTTGGGACAATTGTCATTTTCACAGCAAAAAATGCATTTAAATTGCATTGTTTACTGTGGAAATGACAGTTGCAGTTTGGGAGTTAACCACAGGTGGTGCTGTAGGGGATGTGTGACCTAATGTGTGTGTTTACAACTGTAGGGGGGTGTGGCTGTAGGTGTGACGTCATCGATCGCGTCCCCCTATTACAGGGATGACGCGATCGATGCTCCGGCCACAGAGAAGCACGGGGAAGCCGTGTGTACACACGGCTCTCCCCGTTCTTCCGCTCCAGGGACGGATCGCCGCACTGCAGCGGCGATCGGGTCCGCGAATCCCGCGGTCCCGGTCCTGGAGCTTCGGGACCGGGTCGCGGACCCACGGCTGGGTACTAAAACCAACGTATATATACGTTGATGTGCCATTCTGCCGACGTAAATGTGCAGTAGGCGGTCCTTAAGTGGTTAAACCACTTAAAGTGGTTGAAAACCCACTTTTTTAACTTTTACCTACAGGTAAGCCTATAATAAGGCTTACCTGTAGGTATAAAGAATATCTCCTAAACTTGTACGGTTTAGGAGATATTAACCCCGCAATGCGCCGCTGATTGCAGCGGCGCATGCGCAGGGGGAATCCACGGCGAAAGGACCGGCATCCCGTGCACGCACAGGAGTGACGTCATCGCCGCTCCAGCCAATCACAGCGCTGGAGCGGCGATACCCGGAAGACACGCCAAGTCAAGATGAGATCTCACTCGGCGTGCACCAGGTAAGTTCCCTACACCTCGTTCCGAGGTAAGTATTTCATAATGAGCTAATATGCGGTGCATATTGGCTCATTATGGCTTTTCCCTTGCAGGTCTATAAAAAAAAAACCAGGCCATTACGCAGGTAAAGAACCTGGCCCCTTTTGGCGATTCCGCACTGCGTCATTTTAACTGACAATTGCGCGGTCGTGCGACATGGCTCCCAAACAAAATTGGCGTCCTTTTTTTCCCACAAATAGAGATTTCTTTTGGTGGTATTCGATCACCTCTGCGTTTTTTTTTTTTTTGCGTTATAAACAAAAATAGAGCGACAATTTTGAGAAAAATTCAATATTTTTTACTTTTTTTGCTACAATAAATACCCCCCCCCCCAAAAAAAATAAATAATATATATATATATATATATATATATATATATATATATATATATATTTTTTTTTTTTTTTATATATATATAAAACATTTCCACAGTTTATACCGATGCGTATTCATCTACATATTTTTGGTAAAAAAAAATCGCAATAAGCATTTGGTTTATGCAAAATTTATAGCGTTTACAAAATAGGGGATAGTTTTATGGCATTTGTATAAACAAAACAAAAAAAGTTACTAGTAATGGTGGCGATCAGGGATTTTTTTTTTTTTTTGTGACTGCGACATTATGGCAGACACTTTTGACACATTTTTTTGGGAACCATTGTCATTTTCACAGCAAAAAGTGCTTTAAAAATGCACTGATTACTGGTCAAAATGTCTGTGAATGGGGTTAACCACTAGGGGACGCTTAAGGGGTTAAGTGTGTCCTGTCCTGTGTTTCTTACTGTAGGGGGCGTGGCTGGACGTGTGACGCCACTGATCGTCATTCCCTATGACAGGGAACAGACGATCAGTGACAAGCCACAGATAAGAACGTTGAAGGTTTGTTTACACTTGCCTCTGCCCGTTCTTTAGCTCCTGTGACCCGATCCTGGGACACCGGCGAGCGGGGGCATGGTCACGGAGCTCAGGGCTAGGTCGCGAGCCGCTGACGGCCCACACGCGACCCACGGCTGGGCTCTTAAAGACGACGTGCCTGTGCCGAGCCGCGCCCTTCTGCCGACGTATATCGGCGTGAAGGGGTCTTCAAGTAGTTAAGAATGCTGCAAGTATAGAAAATGTCTTGATACGTAAAAAAAAAAATGGGTCTATAGGTGATGATTTTTAAGCTTTCACAGGTCATAAATGGAGTTAACAGTGAATGATGCTTTTAGCATTATCGTGACGATGCCTGATGTGTACACAATCATAGTTTTCATACGTAGGTGTACTTGCCATTTGTTTACATTTATGTGTGGGGGTGAAGGGGCTTTAAAATTTGTGGGGGGATGTTTTTTTATTTAGACTTTTTAGATTCCAGTGTTAGGTGTTTTTTTATTTTATGTAGTTAACTAAACATAGCTTACACAAGAGGGAATAGTTGACGGCCACTTGGGTACAAATTCCCATAATGGGGTAACCCAGGGATGTATTTAGGTTTTGTGCTGCCCTAGGCCTGACTAAACTTGTGCACCCCCTAATTTAAATAGAACACACCCTTTGCGGTTTAAGACCCACCCTGAAATTTTCAAGTGGGGAGACTAGTTCTGATGGCCTGGGGGGGGGGGGGGGGGGCAGCAATGGATTCCCTTCAATTTGCATAGATTTCCTCTCACTTCCTGTTTGGCTATGGGACAGGAAGTGAAGGGAAATCTCTGCAATGGGACAGGGATGGTAAAAAATTTGAAGCGCTGCCCCCCACACAGTTGCAGAATGCCAACCACCCACATACTGGAAGCAGTGCGGCTGATTTATGGGGGGCGCTAAACTAATTTGCCTAACAGTGTAGCGCAAGCTGGCAGAGACACTGTCCGTGCTGCCCCCCTGCAAAGTGCTGCCCTAGGCCTGGGCCTTGTTGGTTTAGGCCAGGATACAGCATTGGGGTAACCTAAGCATTTTTTTTTACTTTTCACTTACACTATATTGCCAAAAGTATTAGGACACCTGCCTTTACATACACCATAACTTTAATGACATCCCAGTCTTGCTCCGTAGGGTTCAATATTGAGTTGGCCCTCCCTTTGCAGCTATAACGGCTTCAACTCTTCTGGGAAGGCTGTCCACGAGGTTTAGGAGTGTGTCTATGGGAATGTTTGACCATTCTTCCAGAAGCGCATTTATGAGGTCAGGCACTGATTTAAGACAAGAAGGTCTGGCTCGCAGTCTCCACTCGAATTCAACCCAAAGGTGTTCTATCGGGTTGATCTCAGCACATGGTGCTGGTCAGTTTGTGAAAAAAATCCTCTCTCCGAAACATTCGTACATATCAGTGGCCTCCTCTCGGAAGTCTTCTGTTTATGAACAGTTCCTGCTAATGTAGAGAAACTGTCCCACTGGTATCCCACTGGTATTCCACAATTCGGAGTCAGGATGATGACTTCTGGCCTATAATAACCTGTTTAATAATTTGAAGCCTATAATAACGTGTTTGCTGCTGGTTTCTTTTCGAAAAATCTTGGTAATTAATCTGTTGTCTTTCACATTAATCAGTAGGTCCCAAAATGACATTGGTTGTTCATGGTAGGTATAAGTCAATTTGATATTCCTATTGTTTATATTAAGTTCTTACACAAAGGTTACTGGTGCGTGCTCCCCCAAAATCAGGACATCATCAATGTACCTCAGCTACAGATGGCTGAGGTACAGCGAGGACCTCTTCCCCTTCCCAAACAAAGGCCCAGGTGCAAGCATGCATAGGCTGAAACCCAGGGTGCACCCATGTAGGTGCTCCTAATTGAGGTAGTCTGAGGAAATGTGAGACCCCCGCAATCCCTATTTATGTAGAATCGACGTATATAGCGACTCAAGGTCAAGTTCCGGTTGGTATAACTACGTCCACTAGTTTTAGGAGGACATCTCTAGTATCTTGCACAAAGGCGGGAAATTCAAACACCAGCTCTTTGATTAGCGCAGCTATACATTTACCCACTCGCTCTAATGGACCCTGTATAGCGGACACAATTGGTCTTCCTGAGGGGGGTATTTGGACTTTTATGCAGCTTTCTTTAACAATCAAGTAATTAAATTCCTTTATAGAAATCAATTTCTCTTCAAGGATTAGTTTAAGCTTGCCACCAGAGCAGGGAGTAGATTGGTTACGTTTTTTTATAGGTAGTTACATGCTTTACCTGTTGCATGACCTCCTTTTCATACATTGTTTCGATCATTAATACTACAATTCTGGGCCTTGTGGCTTCCCTTAATCACAAGGTTGGGTGGCCTTTCTAGTTCTCTCGGGGGTTTCCTTCCTTCCTTGTTTGTTATCAAGACCTCTCCAAGTCTAATTCATTTTCTCTAGATTATTTTGCACAAGATCCAGAAAAAGGCCATTCCACTTATGTTTGGGAATCGGGGGCATCCTTGTGGATCTAATACATATATTGGATGGTCTTCTGTAGTTGGTCATAGTTTCCTCATCCTAAATATAACTATCTGCATGTTCAGCAGGTGGGACAGCAGAACCCAATATTCATGGCGGAGGTTTTGTCACATTGTGGCAGTTGCTGAAGTGCTCAGTCAGCTTCATATCTGCCTGTATTACTTTCACCTACAAGCCAACAGTAAACTTAACACATGTTTATGGTATAGCAGCTGGGAGTGTGTTAAAAAAAAAAAAAAACATCTCGTGGGGAGGTATAGCAGCAGTAAACACTCAAAGCCCGGTTGCAGAAAACCGAACTTGTATTAGTTTGCAATTCACAACAAGCCTGGTGGGAGGACACCCAACTGGGAACACTCGCAGGATGCAACAGTGATGTGTAGCAGAGCTGATCTCGTAGGGGCCAACGTTTGTCGTGAGGGGCAGAATGTGGCCTTTCTGGTCTGTGCCCAAATGGGGAGGCTTCCAGGTAGGATGGCTTGTCCCTATCCATTCCCTATTCAACTAGATCTACCGCTGTTCACTGTCAGGCAGGTGACCTGTCCCTACACTAACAATATGCTAAATGTGTGCCAAACCTAGGAGTCAGAGTTTTTAAATAGTCCCGGCCTGACCCAAGATGGCCACCAGAGTCACATTGGGCTGCAGCATCCAACCGGATCGCTAACCCCAGAAACCATAGAGCATAGAAACCATAGAGCAGTGGTTCTCCACCCTTCTAGTGCCGTGACCTCTTGATAAAAATGTTTTAGTTGTGGGGACCCCAAAAGTAAAATTTTTGTAGCGTGGGTTGTTGACACCCAGGACAAGACAAGTAATTTGAGCCCCTAACCCTCGTAAATTTAGCGCTCCCCGAGCCCCTTCCACTCGTACAGTATTAAAAGCCCTTATTGAACATTTTAGGATGTACCACTTTGGTTTTTTTCTCCTTTCTTTCCCTTTTGTCTCTCTCTATCCTAATTTCTTGTAAGGTCCGCCCCCCCCCCCATCTCTCTAGCCTACTTTCTTGTTCTCTTATTCTTTCCCTTTTTCCTCCCCTCTTTTCCTCTTCCTTCCATGTATTTCTCCCTTTTTTCCTTCTCTTACTCCTTGGTAGGGGGAAAATGGGATGAGTGGTAGTGCTGGCGGTCATCTGCTGATCTCTAATCACAGGTAGTGTTACTCGCTGTGTCTCTAGCTCTGTGGTGTCTCGTAGCAGTGACACCTATGCGGAAATAAGGAGATAGGGCAGCCATTCTCAACCAGGGTTACGTGGAACCCTAGGGTTCCTCCATAGGTTGCTAGGGGTTCCTTGAGCTGTGGCTGATTTACCGTCTGTTTGATGGTGCCTGCATAGTTCTGAGCCAATTCCACTTGGAGGAGCCAGTGGTATTACACCAAGATCTTCATAGTTCTCTGTAAGGAGGGCATTCTTACCACTACTGTAAAAAAGGGCATTTTTCTCACTGACCACCAAAGTAAGAGGCATTGTTCCCAATGAATGGGTTTTATCAGGGGTTCCCCGAGACCTGAAAATTATTTTTAGGGTTCCCCAGCGGTAAAAATGTTGAGAGAGGCTGAGATAGGGTCTACTCCAGCCCCTCCCACTTCACATTCCTCACCAGTCACCTGACCGCTAGTCTCTGCCCCTTAGCCATGCCGTGAAGTGAATGGGCAGCTGTGAAGAGGCCCAGTGGGAGGCTGCAGGCTCCAGGAACAGCCCAGGATTTGGTGACCCCTGGCAAATAGTAATTTGTAACATGTTCCTCTCGACTTCCTCTCCCTCTGCAATGCCGCTACTGTTGAGCGCCACCTGCAGTGAAGAAAATAGGCTGCATCTGTTTACAACCTGGTCCAGCGCTGTTATAAAGAGGGCACTGGGACTAAAGTAATATTTATTTATTTTTTTCCTTAAAATTTTGGGATCTAGGACTCTTAGATTTAACTTGTATGCCTAGGCTGAAGACTGCAAAACTTCAGCAGAGTATACGTAATATATGATGTCTTGTAAATTATTTACAGACTGACAGCAAGAAGCAAAGAGAAGTCTCGGCATTGTTTATCACACAAGTGCCATTTAATTTCTAAGTAGTAATAGAGAGATGCGTCTTTGTCTGGATTGGAACCTTCCTGGAGCAAAATGTCTCCTTGACAAATTGCCACCGTAGTTTCACAAAAAGTCAGTTAAATTGCTTACTGCTTCCAAAACTTCTATGGTTCCAACAGTCTCTTGGAGACTCCCAATTTAAAAAAAAAAATCCAACACACTTTTGTGGCTTATGATCTTGTGACTGGTGGTAGATTGGAGTCATACAAAAATATGGGAATTTTTACTGCTTCCAGAATATTTGGTCTCACTGTGCACCCAGACCCAGCCTTGCTCAACCTAAAACCGGATCTCATTACACATAAGCAATTCAAACTTCTCACTCAACTTCTTACGGCAGCCAAGCAAACAATAGCAAGGGCATGGAGGACCCCTAACCTGGAAATATCCGAGACCATACATAGAGTAAATGACTTCATGTCTCGCGCCAAAATGATAGCTGTAGAAAGGAATCAAATTCCAGTCTTTAAAAAAATCTGGAACCCTTGGATTAATTATCACCTGCCATCATTCTGCGACAACTCCGTTCTTATGCCATGGTAGCTGAAAGATTCATTCAGTAATAAATTACTTACAAAACCAAATTTCTAGAGCTTGGGTGTTACCCTACTCATTATCGTGAACATTATAGTGTTCTGTTCAAACCCTCAGGCTGTAGGCAAACTTACTCAAACCATCTCGGTGGACTTCTACACTTCCTTCTCTATTTTCCTACTATCCATTTTTATTTTATTTTTTTTGTATATCCTTTTATTTTTATTTTATAACTCATTTTATTTAAACAGTAATAAAGTACTGCTTTACATAATTATACTTCAATATTCCAGGTCCAAGTAAAACGATTTATATGATAAATAGTATTTCAAACTACGGTCATGAATATCTTGATGTAATGATTTATTTACTTTTCTATTTTCTGTTGAGTTTATATATTTTACTTATCGGTACATATATAGTGGACCAAGATTTTTTTTTTTCAAACCTGTTGTAAGTTAAATAACTTATTACAACTTGTATAACACAAGATTTGTACCTGATTCAAATTTTTCCATGTCAAAGTATTCTATTGAGTGAAAAAATTTGAATTCCTGCATCCCTTATCTGACTTCCTTACAGGTCTGGCTGTGCTTTTCCTCTTTAGTCAGTTAACAGTGTAGTTTATGTGGCAAATTTATGAACAGCAAAACCAACAAGAACCTGTAACAGTAATGCTAAGCATTTACATAACTCCCTTCCTTGGTGTTGGAAAGCCACAAATCACTCAGCAACCATTAATTTTTGTCCGGTTTGCAGAGGAAGTGGGAGAATACAGGATCTCCTCAGATATTAGAAGCATTTTATATGCCTAGCGTAAGGTCCTAGCAATGTCCGTTGGTCAGGGAGCTGCATATGGCCAGCCATAGAAGGTAAAGCCTGGTGCTTCTATGCATCACCAAGTTCCCTGTGCAAGCACGCCCCTTTTGTATTTCCCAAACACAGAATTTTGCATGTTTTTTTTTGCATTTAAAACATGACGGGTTGTAAACTTTACCTACTAAATCTAAATCATTTTTTTGTTGTTGTTGGACATATGGTTTACTTTGATATTAACTCTAGTTTGTTTACATAAATGTTAACCATGCCTCCCAGCCCTTTCAGTGGTTTAGGTGTCTAGGGAGTGGGGCTTAAGATCATGTGACTGGCTGTCACATCGGTCACATAACCTGAAAACGATCAGGCGCTTTTGGTTAAGTGCCGCTAACTGTCTCGAGAGCAGCCTCCCTGCCCATACCATACAGCAGTGTCTTTTTTTTATTTTTTTATTAAACATTCTGCTACTATCACACCCAGCTTTAAAGTGGTACTAGGGTTGTCCAGATACCGATACTAGTATCGGGACCGATACCGAGTATTTGCAGGAGTACTTGTACTCGCGCAAATGCTCCCGATACCTAAATAGAATACTTTTTCTGTATTTATCAACATGTTCTGTTAAAATTCTTTGAGTTTTTTTACTACTGCGTGACAAGCAAACAAAACATTTTTATTCATTTTTACTAATTGTTATTCTTTTATAATGTCTAGAGTTAGAGTTCTTCATAACTCTAAAGAAAATATCCTTAGTCTGTATTGTGGTTTGAAAACTGTCACATGACATTTAAAAAATGTATCGGTATTTGGTATCGGCGAGTACATGAAAAAAGTATCGGTACTTGTACTCGGTCCTAAAAAAGTGGTATCGGGACAACCCTAAGTGGTACTAAAGCTTTTTTTACTTAAATAACTTGTCATACTTGCCCCCACTGTGCAGTTCGTTTTGCACAGAGTGGCCCTTTCTCGGCTCCTCCCCGCAAGAGCTAACCCCCCCTCTGGAAAGCTCTCTCCCGATTGTATGACTCGGCCCCACTCTCCGGCGGCTGCGTCATTGGATTTGATTGACAGCAGTGGGAGCCAATGGCTGCGCTGCTATCAATTTATCCAATGAAGAGCCGACAAGACCTGGGGAAAGCAATGCGGGATTGCGCCCATGAAAATTCTGTGCTTGGGTAAGTAAAACGGGGGCTTGGGGGGGTCCGGTGACTGCAAGGTGTTTTTTACCTTAATGCATAGGATGCATTAAGGTGAAAAAACGCGAGGGTTTACAACCCCTTTAAAATGTTACTAAACCCACAACAGTACAATCAGTCTGTATATGCAGTAAAGCATGCGGCTTGTTCTCACTGCGGAACCTAAGGGGTAAAGTTTTAGTCCTGTCTTTGCCAATCCCCCTCTTCTTCCACTGTCTTCAATATATCCCCTTCTAGTGCAGAACCTTGGGGGCACTCTGCACATGCTCAGTTTGGTGTGTATTGCTAGAGAAGTTTTTTTTTGGAGGGGGGGGGGGTACATGTGATCAGCACAGGTCCTATCGCCACTGTCCAGACAGAGGGTCAGGGGGTCATGCAGCCTCGTAGAACATTCAGAGAAGAATAAACTTCTACAAGCTTTAACCAGAAACTGATAGAAGTCACAAGACTGTCATGTACTGCTAATGTGAAAAGGTATTTAGGAGTTTATATTTATGAAAATAATTGCATTTCCATGTTCTGTGGACTGTGAGAGAGCAGTTATAGTGAATGCAGGCTCCTCGGTTTAGTAACGCTTTAAAGTTGAGTTGCACGCCATAGGCAGGGCCATGCACTTTACACAGAAACATGATGGATGTTTTTTTTTTTTTTTTTACACAGACTTTGTATCATTAGAATGTAATCTATCGAGGCAAGATTTGCTTTTATTTGAAGCAGGCGCTGTGGGCAAGTAATGCTTCCTTACTACTTACTAAGGGGACATTTAATGGCAGATTATCCTGTCATTGGCAGCCGTTTGTTTCCTAATATTAAAGGGGAGCTCTAGGCAAGTATAAGGGTTAAATACTAAACTGCAGTTACTATTATTTATTAAAAAAAATAAAAAATCGTTGGTGCCTCCATTTTTTATTTGGTAATGCTCCGAAAGAGGAAAGTCCAACACTAAGTGGCTCAGCTGCAGAGTATGTTGCCAAAAGGGACACACTGACAGGAGGAGAGGTGACAAATTGTGCCGCTGCTTCATCATTGTTCAGTCAGTGGGGAAAACTTCCAGTGAGAGCATTTGTTCCCGTAACATCTGTCTGAGAGATGATGAATGAATTGAACTATTCACAACTCCTTACTAAACTCAATGGCTTTAACTTTAACCTACAAGTTTTCTGTTTTTTAAAGTTGTTTTTGTTTTGTTTTTACCCATAGGGACAAGCGTGGATGTACAGAATTTGATTTTGTTAATGATAAATATGACATAAGAATTCCTGAGGAGACTGATGGTTCTAATAAGAAGGGCTATAAGAAGCAAGACAGGATGGACCAAGTTGCTCCCGACAGTGACTACTCATTACGTGTATGTCAAGTGTTCACGTATGTTGTTAGGCTTTGTATGTGTGTGATGATATCATTTGATGGGTATAATCCTCCATATTTGTAAGGCACTACATGGAGTCATCTTGTGAGAGGTGTTTTCTACCTTAATGTCCTTGTAGTAAATTTATTACGGCTTAATGAACATTGGTTAGTAAATGCTGGTGTTCTGTCGAGAAGTGCCCGGCTATCGAATAGTGCCTGGGTGGAACTGCGCATGCGCCTCATGGAGCCGAGTTGATGATCAGCTGTTAAGTCACATTGCCGAGGCAACGTTAATTTAGGAGAGGGGCGGATAGGTACGTGAAGAGGACAGAAATTAGGTAGTGTTGGGGGCAGGATTTTTATTGATGGCCAAACAAAACTGCAAAAGAAGTCTATCTAAAATAGAAAAAGATGCCCTTCAATTGACTAAACACGCCCCGAAAGCATCCAGAAAGGATAGCGGATAAATAATTCCTTTGCAACTTTGTTTGGCCATCGATAAAAAATTCTGCCCATCATTAAAAAATCTGACCCCTACATGTAAGTAGCCACCCCTCAGCTACATGAACGTGCCTCTGCAACGCGAGACAACTCAGCTGTTATGGGGCTCTGTACTGCGCCTGCGTGGTGCATACACAGTTCCATCCAGACATTTCTTTTTTTTTTTTAACCACTTAAGGACCGGACCAATATGCTGGTAAATAACCCAAGGGGTTTTTACAATTCGGCACTGCGTCGCTTTAACAGACAATTGCGCGGTCATGCGACGTGGCTCCCAAACAAAATTCACGTCCTTTTCTTACCACAAATAGAGCTTTCTTTTGGTGGTATTTGATCGCCTCTGCGATTTATTTTTTATTTTTTGCGCTATATACAAAAATAGAGCGACAATTTTGGAAAAAAATCAATATTTTTTACCTTTTTGTTATAAGAAAAATCAAACTAAATTTTAGTCAAACATTTAGGTCAAAATTTATTTAGCCACCTGTCTTTAGTAAAAAAAAAAAAATCGCACTAAAAAAAAAAATAGCTACCTAGCGGGAACAGCGACACTAATACAGCGATCAGAAAAATTATCGCTTAGTGACGCTGGCAATAGGGAGTGAAAGGGTTATCAAGGGCGGTGATCAAGGGGTTAAAACTTTATTAGGGGGGGCCAGGGGGCTACCCTGGACCTAACACTAAGTGCCTGTTACACTGACACTAACTGTAGTGATCATACATATAATCACTGCATTCAGTGACACTGTGACAGGGGGAGGGGGTGGGGGGGGGGGGCGATCGGGGGGGTTAAATGTTACTATGTGTCTGTGTGCTGTTGTGCAGACTTACTATGTGATCTCTCCTCAGCGTTGGTTGAAAAAAACGCCAAGGGAGCGATCGCATCACTTCCTCCTTCCTGTGGAGGAAATGACACGCAGGGGGAGTGCGCGCATTGGCTGAGAGCGATCCGGAGGGGGCGGACAAAAACCAACCGCCGCCCCCTCTGCACGGATCGTTTGGCCAGGTAACCGGACCGCCGTATGTATGGGGGGGGGTCCGATCGGACCCCCGAACACCCTCAAGGCACCAACGTATATATACGTTGATGTGCCCGTCGGTGCCATTCTGCCGACGTAAATGTACATGCGGCGGTCCGCAAGAGTGGTTAAAGTGTATTTTTGTGCGTGTACTCGAGAGAGGAGCCGGACTGCAGGAGTTGGGAGTAGGCAGGCCTCCCCCAGAGGCAATCTGCCATCTTTCTCCATGCCCCTGGGTGGCAATGGCGGGTGTGAGGGGGTCCTCCCACACAGCCCACCCTAGCTGCTCCGCTTTGAAGCCCAACGGTGCAAAGGGACTCCCCTATGAGGGAGTGAGAGGATCTAGCTCGCTCAGCCAGCCCTGTTAGTCCTTCGCCTCTCTTTTTTTAGTGCGTGCATGTTAACCCAATTTCGAGTGCGTTTAGGTGTGGTGGTTTTGTGGGAGGGGGGTGGGCGTACTAAGCGCAGGCTTACCTCACATAGCACAACCACTGGGAGCCGGGCTGAGACCACCAAACTCAATTCACATGCAGCCGAGACCGGGATCCGAACCCTTAGCTGCTGACGTGAATGGCTTGTCAGCGCAGTGCCAATCGCGTTGAGCCACCGCAGCTCCTGCATCCAGACATTTCTTGACAGGACACCCGCACACAAGCCCTCCATGCAGGATTACTTTTATTTTTTAACTTTTTATTGCATGAGAATTTTAAATCGAGTACTATCAATCAGATGAAAAAAGGGGGAGTATAGCCTCAGATAATTTAAAAAATAATATTGATAAAAACGTACCATCATCCAATTATTGATATAGTAAAGAGGGAAGGGTGAAGGCAAGAAGAATAGTTGCTGAAGTTAGACTTAAGGACATGCCCACCCAGAAAATTGTGGACTATCAGAAGTTGGTGAAGTCTCTACTAGTTTCACGGCTATACCGCTTCTTCAGGAGAGCCAATCTATAAAATACATGACAATATAAAGACATGTATACAATAAAATTCAGCAGGAAAATAAACAAATAACAAACATATTGGTAGCTTACCCGATGGGTAATAAAAACACGTGAAGGCAGGTCGCCCAATAATTCCTCTTTGGCGGACAAGGGGGGGATGATGCGTGGTACTCTACATGGAAAAATATAATGGATGGATTTTCTGGTGAATTTTATTGTATATGTCTTTATATTGTCATGCATTTTATGATTGGCTCTCCTGAAGAAGCGGTATATCCGCGAAACTAGTAGACTTCACCAACTTCTGATTTGTATGACTGTTCTGTATATTCCCTATTTTTGCAATAAACCTTTTTATTCAACAATTTTTTAATTTTTTATTTTTTTTACATGCACCGAGATAGTCCACAATTTTCTGGGTGGACATGTCCTTAAAACGGAGGTTCACCCTAAAACAACTCTGTCCCATCCCATCCAGCATACTGGCGTCAGCGATAGTATGCCGTTTTTTTTTTTTAATCGCTCTACTTACTTTGTAATGGATAATTTTATTTTCTCCCTACCACGGGGAATGGCGCGTCACGCCTTCCGAAAATGGCCGAACTAGGACTCGGCTCTTCCCGGCGCTATACGGCGCCTGCGCACAGACTTAGGAGCTGAATGCACAGGCGCCGTATATAGCCGAGTCCTATTTCGGCTTTTTTCAGAGGCGCCATAGGACTCGGCTTTGTACGGGGCCTGCGCAGTCAGCTCCTAGGTCTGTGCGCAGGCACCGTATAGCGCCGGGAAGAGTCGAGTCCTAGTTCGGCTATTTTCGGAAGGCGTGACGCCCCCATAGCCGCGCCATTCACCCGCGGTAGGGAGAAAATAAAATTATCCATTACAAAGTAAGTAGAGCGATTAAAAAAAAAAAACGCATGCTGACGCCAGTATGCTGGATGGGATGGGACAGAGTTGTTTTAGGGCGAACCTACTCTTTTTAAGTTTAGCTTCAGCAACTATTCTTCTTGCCTTCACTCTTCCCTCTTTACTATAAATCAGATAAAAAAAGGTATTCACAGATTTAAATGTATTTCTCAATGCAAAATAGTATAACAAATTTTCAATGAACAATAAGGAATTCTTATATTGTATGCTTACATGCGGCACCTCCTATAGTCCTCCTTTCACTAGGCTCAAGTACAAGATTTGGTATTTGTTTTTCCTGTTCCTGAATACAAAGAAACATGTAGTGATGGAAAAAAAGACATTTCATCCCGAATTTATGTGCTGAATTCGAACCTGAAACAAAGCCAAAGACGCGCAGGACGGCGGTGCAAATTCGCAGCGGAGATGTGAACCAGCTCCATAGAGAGATGGTCACAATCTCCTGCAATGAGAATTGGAAACCCACATCCAATTCTCATAGGTGTGAACCCAGCCTCAGCCCTGGTTCACACTGACATGGACTTTGGGGACGATTTTAGAGACATCTGTGCTGGTTGTTGCATGTCATGTCACAACAGAGTATAAAAGAGAAGAGAGGCGCCTCTAATGCCGCGTACACACGATCATTTTTTGTGATGAAAAAAAACTACGTTTTCTGTGAAGTAAAAAACAACGTTTTCTGTGAAGTAAAAAACGACGTTTTCTGTGAAGTAAAAAACAACGTTTTTGAAACGTCACTTTTCAAAGACAATTTTGCATACACACCATTGTTTTTTTTCACAAAAAGCGAGGTTACGTTCACCACTCTTTTCCATTGAAGCTCGCTTCATAACTAGCTTCTGGGCATGCGTGGGTTGAAAAACGTCGTTTTAAACGACGTTTTTGCTACACACGGTGACTTTTTGTGAAACAAAAAACGACGTTTTGAAAAACGACACACAAAATTCAAGCATGTTGGAATTTTTTTTTGGTCGTTTTTTTGAAGACATAAAACAACGTTTTGCCCACACACGATCAATTTAAATGACGTTTTTTAAAACGTTGTTTTATTTCATCACAAAAAACTACCGTGTGTACGCGGCATAAGTGTAGCAATCTGGTTACATTTAATGAAGGTACAACAATTAGAAACTCACATGGTTGATGATTAAAAGAGGCCCATCCAAGTATGCAGGCATCCGGGGTAAAGATGTCCACATAAACCATATGTCTTCAAACTATGGCCCTCCAGTTATAAAGGAACTACAATTCCCATCATGCCTAGTCATGTCTGTGAATGTCAGTTTTACAATGCCTTATGGCAGTGTTTTTCAACTCCAGTCCCCAAGGCACACCAACAGGTCAAGTTTTCAGGATTTTCCTCAGATGAAATGGCTGTGGTGATTACTAAGGCACTGAAACTGATCAAATCACCTGTGCAAAATAATGGAAAGCCTGAAAACATGACCTGTTGGGGGGCCTTGAGGACTGGAGTTGAAAAACACTGCCTTATGGGATGTGTAGTTCCGCAACAGCGGGTGGGCCGTAGTTTGAGGATCCCTGACCTCTTGCACTCTGCACTCCACGAGCGGTTCAAGCCTCACTTTGAGATCGCTCTACTGCAGGGTAGTCTTCCCAGTCACTATTGCTGACTGACAGCTGTGAGAGCCGGCAGTGCGGAGGATGTGGACAGCTTTGCCCCGGACGCCCGCATACTTAGATGGGCCATGCGAGTTGCTAAATGTTGTACCATCATTGAATTTAACCATGTTGCTACACTTAGAGGCGCCTCTCTTCTCTTTTATACTCAGTTGCTACTGCTGGATTTTGCTTCTAATCCCCTTGTGGAGGCTTCCATCTGTAGATGGACATTTTATGGTTATCACATTGCTATAATCTTTTTATATGGGCTATAAACTGAAGGACCTATGAATAAATGGTTGTGGAGCGAATCATTTGAGTTTCCATTATTTCTTATGGGGAAATCTGCTTTAAGAGTGCTTTGGATTACAAGCATGTTTACGGAACGAATTATGCTCGCAATTCAAGATTTCACTGTACAAGTTTTTTGGCTGTACTTCTGTAGGTCACACAAGTGCACAATACAAAATCAGCCGATTGCCCAAAAGAAACGAGCACCACACCCCTCAAATTGGTAAAGAAAGAAATGGTAAGACCATGGGGTTTTTTAGGTGCAAGACACAGAAGCAACAAATAATTTGTAAAAAAAAAAATATAGATTTTTTTTTTATAACAAGGTCAAAAAATTACAGTAAAATTTCATATTCGATTTTACGAAAATCCAATATCAAATTTTACTGTAATTTAAAAAAAATATATATATAAATTTGTAAAAATAAAATAAAAATAAATGGTTGCTTCTGTGTCTTGCACCTAAAAATAAAACAAAATGGTCTTACTATTTCTTTCTTTTTTAAAGTGGAGTTCCACCCAAAATTGGAACTTCCGCTTGTTCCACTCCCCTCCCCCTTACATGCCACATTTGGCATGTCATTTTTTTGGGGGGGGAGTTGGGGGCTTCAGGAGGAGTGGGACTTCCTGTCCCACTTCCTCCTTCCACCGAGGGGCTGGTTAGGCGATTAAGCTTAATCGCCTACAGCAGCCCCTCCCTGTAGGCCATCGCATGGGACACATGACAGGTCCCATGCGATCGCCTGTCCAATCAGCGGCGAGCCACGCACGCATGCGCAGTGGGTGCCCGGCCGTGAAGCCGAAGGCTGTCAGGGCCGGGTGCCCAGTCTTAATGAGGATGCCGGCCGGGGAGGGGGGGAGAGGAGCGGAGCCCCGGTCGGCGTGTCGCTGGAACAGGTAAGTTATTGTTTAATAAAAGCCAGCAGCTACACTTTGTAGCTGCTGACTTTTAATAAACATACATTTTGGCTGGAACACCCCTTTAAGGAAAATAAGTTGACTACTACTCCACCACTAGGTGAGGGGACTAGGGCCAGAGCCTTGCCGGTCCTTTTAGTTAAGCTTGTTGGGTCCAGGGTATGTTACCTATTAGGTGGAGTATGAGAAATTTCCAGAAATCATTATGTGGTGTATTTCTGTTTTTCTGTAAAATACGACTTTGGAAGCTCCTTGCAGAAAATAATTGACATTTTGTTTCATTTTCAGGCTTATTGCAGCATTCTGTATTTGAAACCAAGGATGCAGATCATTATCAGAGGTGAAAAAGTTCAAACACAACTTGTTTCCAAAAGCCTTGCCCTCATAGAAAAGGATGTCTACAGACCCAAGTTTCTGGCTGTATCCTTTTATTACGTGATTTATTGAACGTCTATTTTTTTTGTTTAGGTTGTCTTTTGGTGTCCTTTTAGAAAAGGAAACTTATTCACATCACTTTTAGACCCCTTTCACACTGAAGCGTTTTTATAGCGTTTTACCGTTAAAAGTAGCACTCATAAAACGCTCTCCATGCATCTCAAGGGACCCTTTCACATTGAGTCCTGCAAGCAGCATCTTTGGAGCAGCTTTTGAGCGCTGAAAATAACGCTCCAAAAATACCCCTCGCCATTGAAATTGAAAGCGCTGTAAAAACGCCTTACCCTTTCACACTGAGGCATTGAACTGGCGCGGCGTTAAGTCTTGCAAGCAGCATCTTTGGAGCAGCTTTTGAGCGCTGAAAAAAATTGAAAAGCGCTGTAAAATGACCCTTTCACACCGAGGCACTGCTAAAACGCCCTAAAACTTTAGGGTCTTGGCGGGATTGGGATTGCAGATGAGGCTTCGCTTGAATAACGCTGTAATAATGCTCGAAAAACGCCCCAGTGTGAAAGAGGTCTAATAGGCTTTGATGTTATCGGAAGTTTTATTGTTACAAGAGTGATAGGGCTCTTTCACACTGACGTTCCGTAGGTCCGTTTTTCATACATCCGTTTTCGGATTAAAAATGGACATAAATGTATCCCTATGGGATCGCGGATGTCAGCGGATAAACATCCACTGACATCCGTCTCAGTTATGTACGTTATGTGTACTTTTTCTTCCGTCTATCGGATGAATACGGACATACGGTCCGTATTCATCAGATTCCCCATAGGGGAGAGCGGAGGGAAGACAGGGCGGTCGCTGCACAGTGTGCGGCGACCGCCCTGTCAGCTGACAGCTCAGCGGGGATTTTACGGAAGGAATCCCCGCTGAGCAAACGGGCATACGGAGCGGATCGATACGGATCCGCTCCATGTGAAAGGGCCCATAGAGTAGCCCTTCAGCTGCCCAAACTAGTTCTAATTAAGGAATAAAAAAAATAAACCTGTTTTAGAATTACCTGTCATGATCCTCCTCTTCTGGGGTCCCCCACCAATCCTCCAGACTCCTCCCCTCTTCCCAGTGCCTCCATAGCAAGCTGCGGTGCAAGAATTTTTGAGACCCTAGGTGAAACCTAATTTTGCCGCTCCACCCTATTTGCCTTTCCCATGTATACCCCCATATTTTTTTATTTGTTTTCAAATAACTTTTTATTGAAAGTCAAAGAAAGCTTACAACGTGTTGTAACAAGAGATTCAGCATAAGGAGGGAAGGTACTCGTCCACCCATAGTACGGTCAACTAGAAAATAAACAATGTGGGCCAGCTTCTCACTCCAGTACATTAATTAATATCGACCTAGGGTCAAAGAAGCCATAATATAGCAACTGACAATAGTACCCTGTCCAAAGCTAAGAACAAGTGAAGCTACAAAAATACTCCCAATAGAAGGGAGATGGAAAGAAGTAAAGGAAGTGAAAAGAAAGAAGGGGTAGAGAAATAAAAGGAAAGGAAGGTCATCGAGTGAGCTTGTGTACCTGATCCCGGCGGTGCCATGGCTCCCAAACAGCGTCGTAAGCCTCCAATCTGTCCTGTATACGAGCAGTCATTGTCTCCATCAGCTCCACATCTTTAATCCTAGCGTGCAGTGCCTCTGGGGTAGGGGGAGAGCCACTTTTCCAATTTAGGGCCACGAGACAGCGGGCGGCCGCGAGGATGTGGCGCGTCAGCTTTCCGTAGGGCTTGGCAGTTTTCAGAGGGGATAGACCCAACAGGAAGAATTTGGGGGATCGCGGGACCTGCACGCCCAGAAGGCGGCCCAACAACTCCTGCACCATGATCCAGTAGGGGGTGATCAGTGGACAGCTCCAATATATGTGAAATCCCCCTGACAGCGCCAGCAGCGATCTGAGCTAGCAGGGTAGATGGAGTAAAGTACATCAGGAGTCAGATACCAAAACAGGAGGATCTTATAAGCACTTTCTTTATATAGGGTACAAAGGGAGCTTTTGGCCGCCTGGGCCCAGATAGTCTTCCACTGTTCTAAGGGAATGTCCTCGTTAAGGGCTTTTTCCCATCGGACCATATACAAATGTTTTCCCCGCGCTTCTAGGGGGTAGGCGTTGAGAATTTTGTAGATATCAGAAATAAGTCCCCTCTGGGCCGATCCGGCCAGGACTAGCCGTTCAAAAGGGGTCGGAGGGGAGAATTGCAGGTCAGGTGCTATGGACAGGGCATAATGGCGGTTTTGCAAATAACTGTAGAACACCTGCCGAGGGAGCTTATATTTAGCTTGGAGGTTAGAGAAGGGCAGCAGCCTACGGGACATGGGATCCACCAGATTCCCAAAGTGAAACAGATCGCGGAACGTCCATGGATGTGACATTTGGTGAGTAAGGCTATCTGGCACCTCGGGGTTATACATAAATGAAGTCAGGAGCGAGCGCTCCGAGGACAGTCCACAGGGTTTCGCCAGCCGACACCAGAGTCGCCGGAGGTGTAACACAGAGCCCAGCAAGCGTTCCGAAGGGACCTCCGCATTCGCACTCCACAACAGGGAATTAGGATGAGTCGGGGCCAGCCACAGTTTTTTGATCTCCGTCCACCTGTTGTAGGACCGTTGGGTAAACCAGGAAGCAAAAGCACGGAGTTGAGTGGCCTGATAGTAGTTAGGAAACGCCAGGCCCCCGTCGGAGCCCCCGTTCTATGTCGTTTGTTATTCCAGGCAAATTTAAGTAAATCGGACTGGAGATGTCTCAATTGTTTGTAGGGGACAGGGATAGGTAACGTTTGGAAAAGATAAAGGAGCTTCGGGAGTATTGTCATTTTAATGGAGGCAACCCGGCCGAGCCAGGAGATATGGTGTCTTTTCCATTGCGTCAGCAAGGATCGTATTGAGCGGAATAGG
Source organism: Rana kukunoris (assembly GCA_029574335.1). Lineage (NCBI taxonomy): Eukaryota > Metazoa > Chordata > Amphibia > Anura > Ranidae > Rana > Rana kukunoris. The sequence goes on from CM056050.1 coordinate 584,973,725, forward strand.
GGGGGGAACGTTTTCTTGGTACAGGGTGGCAAAACTCGGGGTAATGCGGATCCCCAAGTACTTCAGGGAGGATGTTTTTCCACTGGTATGAGAAGTTAGCCCGCATATGGGCTATCTCTGCTTCCGAGATATTAATCGGGAGAGCCTCTGACTTGGAGGCGTTAATTTTATAGCCTGACAGGGCCCCGTATCTAGTCAGTTCCGCATGAAGGTTCGGGAGGGAGATCCTAGGTTGTGTCAGGGATAGGATAATGTCATCTGCAAACAGGGAGATTTTAAATTCCCTACCCCGGACCACCACCCCCCGGATGGACGGGTTGCCTCGAATAGTAGCCGCCAAAGGTTCAACACACAGAGCAAATAGCAGGGGTGAGAGTGGGCACCCCTGTCGGGTGCCATTGGTGATGGGGAAAGAAGGCGAGCGGGCAAAGGGTGTTCTGACTTGGGAGGAGGGAGCGGAATAGAGATGATAAATCGCTCTCAGGAACGGGCCCCGAATCCCCACATGGCGTAATGTGGCAAACATAAATGGCCACCCAAGCCGATCAAAGGCCTTCTCGGCATCTAGAGCAGGGACTCCGTATCGCCCCTATTCGCTATGTCCACCAAGTCAATCACCTTTTGGGTATTATCGCCCGCCTGCCTACAGGGCAAAAAGCCCACTTGATCTTTGTGGATAAGGGAAGGGAGAACCGTATTCAAGCAGATGGAGAGTAGTTTTGTAAAAATGGTCCGAATTCAGCAGTGCAATGGGTCTATAGTTACCGCAGAGAACGGGGTCCTTGTCCGGCTTGGGAATGAGGGTTATAAAGGAGCGCTGCATATTCGCCGGGACAGGGGTGTCTCAGAGGAAGGCATTAAAGAGTCTACACATATGAGGGAGCAGGAGGGGCAGAAAGGCTTTATAGTACTCATATGGGAGGCCATCTGGGCCAGGGGATTTACGAGGTGGCATAGTTTTGATAGTCTGCTTAATTTCATCTTCCGTGATCGGCATATTAAGGGATGTCAGGTCAGAAGGTTGTAGTCGTGCAACGCCGCTTTGTCCTAAGTATCGGTCTATGCGAAGGCAGACGTCTAAGGGAACAGGGTCACTGGGGATGTTAGGGTCGTTCTAAAGGTGCTTATAGAATCCGGCGAACGTGTGGGCAATGTCCTTGGGATGGGACTGCAAGCAACCTGAGTTATCCTTAATTTTATTGGGCGTCGTCGCAAGATGGTTGTCACGCACCCCCATGTTTTTAACCACTTGTTGACCAAGCCTGTTTTTCAGATTGCGTTTACAAGATTAAAACTTTTTTTTTTGCTAGAAAATTACCTAAAACACCCAAACATTATATATATTTTTTTTAACACCCTAGGGAATAAAATGGCGGTCATTGAAATACTTTTTGTCACCGTATTTGCGCAGCGGTCTTACAAGCGCACTTTTTGGGAAAAAAATATTTTTTGTATTAAAAAAAGACAACTGTAAAGTTAGCCCAATTTTTTTATATAGTGTGAAAGATAATGTTAAGCTGAGTAAATTGATACCCAACATGTCATGCTTCAAAATTGCGTCCGCTCATGGAATGGCGTCAAACTTTTACCCTTAAAAATCTCCATAGGCGACGTTTAAAGAATTCTATAGGTTGCATGTTTTGAGCTACAGAGGAGGTCTAGGGCTAGAATTATTGCTCTCACTCTGACAATCGCATGGAACCTCACATGTGTGGTTTAAACACAGTTTTCATATGCGGACACAACTCACGTATGCGTTCGCTTTTGTGTGCGAGCTCATCAAAAACAAAATGGATCACTTTTATTCCTATTACAAGGAATGTAAACAGGTCAGGTCCTCTTAAATATTAAATCTGGGGTCAAAAAGACCTCAGATCTCATATATAGACTTAAATGCAAAAAAAAAAAATTACATTTAGAAAATATTGCTTTAAGAAGCATGGGTGGAACTGACGCTTTGACGTCACTTCCGCCCTGGTGTGCTATGGGGACGGGTGGGGGCTATCTTGCCCACACTCGTATCCCAGCCGAGCAGGGGAGAGGACCCGATCGTCTCCGCCGCTACCAACGGCTCCGGTAAGCGGGGGAGGGTGCGGGAGAGCGGCGAGAGGGGGGCCCTTCTCCCACCGCTGATGGCGGTGATCTCGCGGCGAATCCGCTGAGGAGACCACCACTATCGTTGACAGGAAGAGATGGATATCTCGGTGAAGAGATGGATATCTCGGTTGTGGCAGCAATGACGTATATGTAAATGCGCAGGTCTTTAAGTGGTTGACTGCTACCATTTTGCATGCAACACTTTGCAAGATCAGCACGAAAAAACACGGACACACGAAAAGTGTGTTCATCCAAGCACTAATACGCAGCCCAACAATAATTCTCCTGCCTTTGTGGCTGTGTGTGGTGAAGAGCTTGGGCGTGTTATTTGGATATACCATATTTATCGGCGTATAACACACCTTCATGATTCAGGGAAAAAAATATACATTTTAAATAAAGAACTGTGAAGCAAAATAAGGGTCAGTGCCCATCAATGCAGCCTCACACGTGCCCATAAATACACCCCCCCCCCCCCCGTTGTCCTGAATGCAGCACACCCCAGTTGGGTTTACAACACTTTAACCACTTAAGGACCGCCGCACGACGATATATGTCGACAGAATGGCACGGCTGGGCGCAAGAGCGTACATGTACGTCCCCTTTAAGAACCCAGCCATGGGTCACGAGTGCGCCGCCGGTGGCGCGCTCGCAACCCGGTCCGAAGCTCCGAGTGTCCCTCGATCGGGTCACAGAAGCTGAAGAACAGGGAGAGGTGAGTGTAAACACACCTTCCCCATTTTTCTCTGTGACTTGTCGCTGATCATGTGTTCCCTGTCATAGGGAACGACGATCAGTGACGTCACACGTCCAGCCACGCCCCCCTCCAGTAATAAACGCACAATAGGACATACTTAACCCCTTTAGCGCCCCGAAGTTGTTAACCCCCTTCACTGCCATTGTTATTTTTCACGGTAATCGGGGCATTTTTATAGCACTTTTCACTGTGAAAATGACAATGGTCCCAAAAATGTGTCAAGTGTCCGATTGTGTCCACCATAATGTCGCAGTCATGAAAAAAATCGCTGATCGCCGACATTGGTAGTAAAAAAACGAACCAAAAATATTAATAAAAATGCCATAACTATCCCCTATTTTGTAAACGCTATGAATTTTGCGCAACCCAATCGATAAAACGCTTATTTTTTTTTATATATATATCTTTTTTTGGGGGATATTTCTTATAGCTAAAAGTAAAAAATATTGCATATTTTTTTTTCTAAATTGTCGTTCTATTTTTGTTAATTGCGCAAAAAAAAAAAAACCGCAGAGGTGATCAAATACCTGCATAATGGTCCGGGTCTTAAAGGGGAGTTCCACCCACAATTTTGCTTTTTAAATATAAATACCCCTGTAATACACAAGCTTAATGTATTCTAGTAAAGTTTGTCTGTAAACTAAGGTCCGTTTTGTTAGGTTGTTACAGCATTTAGATTTAGTTTATAATCTAGAAATAGACCGTGGCCATCTTAAGTGTGGGCATCATGAAGCCAGACTGTATGACTTCCTGGATTTCAGCTTTGCATATCTCGCACATGCTCAGTGCTGCACAACCAATGTAATGGGTTTCAGTCAGGTTTGCAAGGACTACTGGGAAACATGATGCTTCCCCTCATTTTAGATCCCCCCCCTCAGATTTACAGCGACTGCGCTTCCAAGTGCACTTGCAGTGCAGAGTGGATTTGCTTTTAGTTAAATCAACCCCTCTTTAACAACCTTTTCAGGAGAAATGTTGTATTTCAGGGTTCTACCAATGCGATAAGAGCTGATTATTTCCTTAACATGATAAGCCCAAAACAGTGAAAATTACTTTTGGATACAACTGCCGGAACAAAGAGCATTATGGGATAATGATGTATCACAAGAACAGGCTCATTAAGGCCTATGTTAGAGTTGGCTGCCAATTAAAGGTGTGTATTCTGTTTCATAAATGTAAATGCTGTATGACTTTTTTCTAATCAGAATTTTTTTTTAACGTGTTTTTCTTTTTTTCTAGGCTAACAATATGGGAGTTGGTGTTGTTGGCATTATTGAATGTAACTTTTTAAAACCCACGCATAACAAACAAGACTTTGACTACACCAATGACTATAGGTAAGTGTGAGAAATATATTCCACTATTCTTAAAAGTGGATGTAAACCCAATTTTTTATTTTTTTGATGTCACAATGTACATACAGTATAAGATTTTCTTTAGGGTGTTTGCTTTCAGAAAATATATACTGCTTGGGGGTTTTGTGTAATCTTAAGGCTGAAAAACATGTGCAAAAAAAAAAAGGTTAAATCTGCTACAGAATTATTTTCTTTTTCCTTTTTAGGCTCACGCTCACTGCATTAGGAGAGAAACTTAATGACTACTGGCAGGAGATGAAACTGAAAAAGAATACCCTTGACGGGGTGGATCTTCCCATGGAAGATGTTGCGTAAGTGCCTGGCTATCAATCTTCTGTATTTGCCTGAGTCGGTTCACACTGGGGCGACTTGGGATCAGACTTGAAGTCGTCTCAAGTCGTCCCAAGTCGCGCTGTCCAGAAAAGCAATGTAAGTGAATAGGAGCGGTGTTACTACACACTACTCATGTCGCTCCGACTTCAGAAGAGGTTCCTGTACGACTTCAATCAGACTTCTAGGCGATGTGTACCCATTGATTTCAATGGAAGTCGCTTCCAAGTCTGATCACTGTTTTAATTGAAGCAACTTTCCAGCAAGATAACATACATTTCTCAGGCAAACCCCTCCCTCCCCCTCCCTCTCCCAGAGCTGATTGTTGTTTTATTGGCCACTGGAATGTCTCCTGACCTGAAAAGGACTTCAAGTCGTGTTGTAAATCGCCCCAGATCGCCCTGTGGTTCATGCTCAAGTTGTGTTGAAGTTGCTTCTGAAAGTCATGCTGGAAGTCGTGTCGCCCCAGTGTGAACCGACTCTGAAGAGCAGCCGATGGAGTTTTATTTATTTTTATATAAATTGTACCTGTTTTTTACATAGTTTTTCATAATCACACAAATATATAATTGCTATACTTGACATAGTGGTCCCCAGGGCCTTTCAGGATGGCATGAAGGAAGACAAGATAAGTTCTTGTTACCAATTGGAACCTTAGTAATTCTCCCTTCTGTTGCCCAATACACTATGAGCCAGATTCTTGTATATCTGCGGCGGCGTATCGTTTCCTATTTACACTACGCCGCCGGACAGGAGCAAGTGCCGTATTCTCCAAGCACTTGCTCCGTAATTTGCGGCAGCATAGTGTAAATGGCCTGGCGTATCCCCGCGCAATTCAAAGGGGGCATTGTGTATTTAAATTAAGCGCGCCCCCGCGCCGAACGAACTGCACATGCGTCGGCCGTAAACGTAGCCCAGTGCGCATGCTCCATAGTACACCGCAAATACATTGGTTTCGATGTGAACGTAATTAATGCACAGCTCTATTCGCAAACGAGTTGTGTAAAAACACGGCGCTGTCCCGACGTCCATACTTTACGCACGCCATGTTAAGTTAAGTCACCATATAGCATGGGGTAACCTTACGCTTACGGAAACAACGTCAACTACGGCGACGCGGCGCAAATACGTTCGGGAATCTGCGTATAATGCTCATTTGCATATTCGCCACCTAGTGGCCAGCATAATATTGCATTTAAGATCCGACGGTGTAAGTGACTTACGCCAGTCAGATCTACGCCGTATCTATGCATAACTGATTCTAAGATTGTCGTTTAGATACCCGGGCACAGAAACAGAGCTACGACAGTGTATCTGGAGATACACCGTCGTATCTCTTCTGAGAATCTGGCCCTGTGACTATGACTATTCACAGAAGCATTAAAACCCAGTTCACACAGGGGCGGATTCAAAGTCGCCCGACCCCGAAGCCACCCCCCCTGTACAGCGCTACTTCAGCGCAGCTTGCAAAACTTCTTCTGTATAGAAGTCAATGCAAGCCGCTCTGAAGTCGCCCCAAAGTAGTACAGAAACCTTTTTCTAAGTCACTACTATTAGAAGAGTTCCATTGTACAGAATGGAGCGCGACTTGTCAGGAGGCTGTCGCCCCTGTGTGAACCGTGTCTTAGGCTTCCTTCACACCTAAGCATAGTGGAAATGTGCGTTTGAGACACGCCAAAAAAGTGAATGTTTAGGCGATAGTCCTTGTACCTACAGGTAAGCTTTATTGTAAGCTTACCTGTAGGTACAATTGAGCAAGCAGGGTTTATTATTTAAAGCAGAGCACCACCCTAAAGTGGAACTCCCGCTGATCGGAACCCTCCCCCCTGCGGTGTCGCATTTGACACCTTTCAGGGGGAGGGGGGTGCAGATAGATACCTGTCTAAAGACAGGTATTTGCACCCACTTCCGGCCACAGTCTACGGGCAGACTGCGGGAAGGAGGAAGGACGTCAACGAACATCGCCGTAGGGAACCGGGCACTGAAGCCAGAGCGCTTCACTTCCTGGTTCCCTCACCAAGGATGGCGGTCTCTCGTCCTCTGCTGCGGACGACGCTGGACTCCAGGACAGGTAAGTGTGCCGATTATTAAAAGTCAGCAGCTGCAGTATTTGTAGCTGCTGACATTTAATATATTTTTTTTCAGCAGACATCCGCTTTAAATGCACGTATTGATGCGTGACAAAATGCACCAAAGTTGGCTCTAAAAAAAGTGTACAGTGGCTACTTGGTGAGTTTTTTTTTTTTTTCAGTTGTAGGTAAGCCCATTCAAGTCACACTGATGCGCGAAAACATGACGTGTCGCTCAAGTGTGAATTGGCCCTTAACCACTCCAAACCCGCGCTATAGCCGAATGACGGCTACAGCGCGGGTCTGAATATCCAACCTGCCGTTAAGGCGGCCGCCCCTCTGGGCGTTCCCAGAGCACGCTCCAGAGCGCGCTGCGGGGAAGCCCTGTGTTGGCCGTGTCCCTTGGACAATCACAGATCGTGGCGAAAGGCCAATCAGAGTGGCCGTTTGCGATGCGATCTGTGCGGCGAATGAGAGATGATCTCCTAGATCATCGCTCATTGCCGTTTTTACAGAGACAGCGTCCTGTCTCTGGAGAAGAACCGAGTGTTCTCTACAGATCGGTCACCCCCCCTCCCCCCACAGTTAGAACACACCTAGGATACACATTTGACCCCTTCCTCACACCCTAGTGTTAACCCCTTCAATGAGTCACATGTATACAATTTGCATATTTATAGCACTGATCGCAGTATAAATGTGAATGACGCCAAAAATGTGTCAAAAGTGTCCGCCATAACGTCGCAGTACCAATAAAAATTGCAGATCGCCGCCATTTCTAGTAAAAAAATAAAAATAAAAAATAATACTGTCCCCTATTTTGTAAGCGCTATAACTTTTGCGCAAACCAGTCGCTTATTGCGATTTTTTTTTTTGATTTTTTTTTTACCAAAAATATGTAGAAGAATTTTTTTTTTTTTTTTTTTAATTGGGATATTTATTATAGCAACAAGTAAAAAATGTTGTATTTTTTTTTCAAAATTGTCGCTCTTTTTTGTTTATAGCGCAAAAAATAAAAACCGCACAGGCGATCAAATACCACCAAAAGAAAGTTCTACTTGTGGGAGAAAGAGAACGTCAATTTTGTTTGGGAGCCACGTCGCATGACCGCGCAATTGTCGGTTAAAGTGACGCAGTGCCGCAAGCTGAAATATCACCTGGCCAGGAGGGGGGTATATGTGCCCAGTAAGCAAGTGGTTAATTGGTTGTTGTCACCAAAAAGATTTGATACTTTAACCACTTAAGCCCCGGACCAATACGCTGCTAAATGCCCAAAGGCGTTTTTACAATTAGGCACTGCGTCGCTTTAACAGACAATTGCGCGGTCGTGCAACGTGGCTCCCAAACAAAATTTGCGTCCTTTTCTTCCCACAAATAGAGCTTTGTTTTGATGGTATTTGATTGCCTCTGCGATTTTTATTTTTTGCGTTATAAACAAAAATAGTGACATTTTTGAAAAAAAATATATTTTTTTTTTACTTTTTGTTATAGGAAAAATCGAATAAACTAAATTTTAGTCAAACATTTAGGCCAAAATGTATTCAGCCACATGTCTTTAGTAAAAAAAAAAAAAAAAAATCGCAATATAAAAAAAAAATTAGCTACCTAGCGGCAACCGTGACACTAATGCAGCGATCAGAAAACCGATCGATCGCTTAGTGACACTGGCAATAGGGGGTGAAAGGGTTAACTAGGGGGGGCGGTGATCAAGGGGTTATACCTTTATTAGGGGGGCTGCGGGGCTACCCTGGACCTAACACTAACTGTCACACTGACACTAAATGCAGTGATCAGTAAATATATGATCACTGCAATCAGTGACACTGTGGCAGGGGGCTGGGGGGGGGTGATCTGAAGGGGTTAAGTGTGCCTATGTGTGCGCTGTTGGTGCGACTTACTGTGATATACCGCCGAGGGGAGAGGTGACATCACTTCCTCTGCCTGTGTTTACATTAGACAAGCAGAGGATGTGCAGAGCGGGGGGGAAGCCGATTCGATGGGGGCGATTGCGAGGGGGGCGTACAGAAACGAACAGCTGCCCCCTTATCCCGGATCGCTCCTAGAGGTAAGACACCTGCCGCATGTAGCAGGGGGGGCGGGGTCCCGATCGGACCCCCCGACCCGCAAGAAGGCAGGGACGTACATGTACGCCCATCTGGCTGTACGTGCCATTCTGTGGACGTACATATACATGCGGTGGGCGTTAAGCGGTTAAGGTGTATTTATGGTCAAAGCATAAAATCATCTATTCCTTTCCACATTGTATCATTATTCCAAGCCTACTCTTAATCTGAACAATGTTGAAGTTTGTAAGCTTGCTGTGTGACATTCACCCCATATTTACGTTCTTAAATTCTGTGACCTGTAGTCGCTATGCCTTGTTGATAGGCACTGCCATGTCACACATTTCACAGAGCCTGACTCCAGAGGTGCTGAGAGATGCCAAGTCAGTTCAATAGTCATGCTTGCAGGAGGTAAGGTACAATGGGATATATAGAAATCGGTAGAATCCTTAGAAATTTAAAATAAACAGTGGAGGAGCTGTAAAGCATGCAGGGAATCGAACAGACAGGTAGAACTCACAACATAAAGGAGATGTTCATGTAAGCTTATGTTGGTTTGTCAAGTGAATGTACAATATATACAGTTGTGCTCATAAGTTTACATACCCTGACAGAATTTGATTCTTGGCCATCTTTCAGAGAATATGAATAACACAAACACTTTTCTTTTTAAAATCATTCAGACAACGTGGACTCCACTGATCTCCTCTGAGCTGGCAGATGACGGGTCCCTCTCTGCTCACTGATCGGGGAGGGGCTTGTCCAGCGCCGCTGTCTCCTATGGAGAGATCGGACAAAAACAGATAGCATGTCTGTTTTTATCAGATCTCGCCAGATCTGATCAGCCATGGACGGATGGCGACGTATTGCCATCCGTCTGATTTTTAGCCGTTCGGGTCGTATGTCAGCGGACATGTCACCACTGACATCCGACTCTCCATAAAGATGTATGGAGTGGCCATTCAAGTCTGCCAACAAAAACTGACAGGAGATATTCACCCTGGATGCAGCTGGAAACGTCACCAACGCATGCACTCTTAAGGTCCGGCATACCGTGCTTGACCTTCAGAGCACCGTGCCATAACCAAGGGCTCCCATCACATATGCGGGAGTGGCATAATCGTGGCTCCAGACACTCACACAGCCGGAGTCAGTGAACCCGGAAGGAAGACCAATTGGAGATGGAAGCCCTCTCAGCAGTGACGGCGTGCTGCTTAAGAGGGCTTTGTTTTAAGGCAGTGTTCATAAACCCTGTCCTCAGGGCCCACTAACAGGCCAGGTTTTATGTATTACCTTGGGGAGATGCAGACTACAATACTGCAATCACTGAGCAGCAAATTATATCACCTGTGATGTATTTCAGTTATCTTGCAAACCTGTCCTGTTAGTGTGCCGTGAGGACAGGGTTGATGACCACTGCTTTAAGGTATTTCATAATGTGCTAATATGTGCTGCATACTGGCACATTATGCTAGTATTTTGCAGGGGGAAGTTATTTTTATATATGCAGCGGTTTACTACCGCATTAATGGTTTAAATAGTTTTTTGGTTTTGCTGAAGTTTTCTCTATGGAAGCTTCATTACTAAGGATGAACTCCGGCGTGTTTGCACACCCCTCGTGCAGAGCCCGCCAGGAAGTCGGTGCTGTGCTAATCGCAGGCAGTGAGACATTTTTCCGATGTGCGGCTGCAGAGATCGGGAAATGTCTCACTGCCTGTGATTAGCGCAGTGCTGACATCCAGGCAGGGCTCTGCAAGTGGGGTGTGCGAACACAGCGGAGCTCATCCTCATTAATTGCAGATGTTCACCAAACTGCTTACTATATTGCACTATCAATCCCAGCATTGTAATAAGAAATATACTGCATTCCTATAGAGTTGCAGAAAGCTGCTGGTGTCGCAGAAAGTTGAAATTCTAAAACCCCCCTCCCCATACACGCTATTAGATTTTCTGCAGATTTTTGGCTTCAGATTTACCAAAACCATCTAATATGAGGTCAAACCTTAAGAATTTCAATTTGTATGCAATCGGGCAGCCCCTTGCACTACATGGTTGTCTGTGTGTATGGGGTTTTAGACATATGCTTTGTTGGGGGGTGTCTGTAATTAGATTTTAAGTTCTGTGCAAGAGCAATGGTCAAGCCTAGTGTTAAAAAATTGTGATATAATAATAGGAGTATTATTGATTGAGGTGTTTATTATGCATTCTTTTTGTGTCTAGGAGAAAGCCTGACCAGGTCTGGGCCCAGTGTGACAACTGCCTGAAGTGGAGAAAAATTCCTGATGGTGTCAAACTGCCATCAAAGTGGTTTTGTTCCATGAACGCTGATCCTCAGTTCCGGTAAGGGTAACCACTCTTTGCTGTATGGTTGGCTGATTTGTTCATTTTTGTACATCTTTGTATCCCTAATGTTTATCATGGCTTTGTTACTACAGAGACTGCAACGTGCCTGAGGAGCCTGAGGATGACGATGAGATCACACATTCAACCTATGAAAAGACACATAAAAGAAGGTTTGTGAGCTTTCCTGTGTCCCCTTCCAAGACAGGGCAAAACTGACTTGAGTTGCACTTGCACTACAGTTTAACAAATGTGCAATTACCCATATGTCCCCCCCCCCCCCATAGTGTTATGTTTATGATGTGGACAACATCCACTGTATTTCTTATTTTTTTATATATATTTTGTTCTGTAGACATCTGTAGTCACACGATATACACAGCCATGAGTCTGAGATTCTACCTAAATAGCAGAAAATTCTCATGGTTGCCACAGATTTTTTATTTTTTCCCCCTGACATCAGCGTATCATGTTCAGTGGTCGATTTCATGTGTGCGCCACATATGTGACTTTTATTGTGCTACTTCTGTAATAAATCATTATAGCTCAAAGCCCCCCGTATATGTAATGTATAAGCAAGTGTGCTCAACATACAGTAATTTTGTAAAGAAATTAAAGAGGAAGTAAACCCTCTGAAAGTTTTCCTAGAAAAAATAACCCCCCCCCCCGCAAGAGAAATGCATAATGAGCTAGCATGCATAGCATACTAGCTCATTATGAATTGCTTACCTGAGATCGAAGCCCCCGCAGCGACCCTCGTTCCTCTCCTCAGCCATGATACCCGGAGTGCTTTCCGGGTATCGCTGCTCCCGCGCTGTGACTGGCCGGAGCAGCGATGACGTCGCTCACACGCATGGGAGCCGTCGGGGACGGCACGGTCCCATTCTTTAACAGTACGCTCAGTGCGCCTGCGCCGTTGTCTATGGCGCGCATGTGCTGTAGACACCGGTGCAGACTTTTCTGCAAATATCTCCTTAACCTCAAGTGGTTGTCAAGCCTTAGGGCCTGGAGCACCAGTGGGGGAACCCCCAGAACAAGCGGATCGGGGGTGCTCAGTTCAATACCATTGCACAGAGCATGCAACTATAAACATGTTTGTTATAGACAGTGCGTGCAAACAGCGTGACCGGGAGGACGTCATATGACATCCACCTGGAGGGGAGAGGTTCCCACCAGCGTAATTTCTTTCTCGTACATCACGGGACACAGAGCGGCATATTCATTACTATGTGGGTTATATGGAGTACCTTCAGGTGTGGACACTGGCAATCTTCAAACAGGAAGTCCCCTCCCTATATAACCCCCTCCCCTAGAGGGAGTCCCTCAGTTTTTTCGCCAGTGTCTTAGGTGTTGGTCACGGAATAGCTTTGCTCCACATCCTTGGGATTAAGGGCGGGCTAACCGGATCTGTCCAAGGAGCCTCAGTGCCAAAGTGGACAGTACCCGGGCCCCAAACCGTGGGGTTTTGCCTATAATGTTCCTCTTTGGAGGGCTGGACCCTGGGCCCAGGACTTGGAGTTGGCAAAACCATAAAGTTCCTGTTTGCCAGGGTGCTATATAGGTCCAGGACAGTGGGTACCTTCATAGGACCCCAGGGCCTGAAGGTCTACTACGCTACCCACGGAGATGGGAGAAGATTGGATCAGTTTGCTGGTCAAACATCCTGCAGCATGGAGCAGGTAAGGGGGAGCCTGCGGGACTTGGTTCGACAGCAGGCTCCCCGGGGTAACCTAAAAGGGGGGATAGCCTAAGTATGCTCTGCATGGGCAACCGTGATCACTATGTCTAAGAGAGACAGGATGACACCCTTTCTCCCCCCATCACTAGGCCCCCCTGTCTAAATATGTGTTGCTAGCTAACCTGCTGTTTCTTCCTAGGGCTAGTAAGGATCCCTAGGGGCCTTGAGAGAGTCCTACCTGGCCGGGGGTTTGAATCTGCCGCCTGTTTTCTGCGTGCCTGGATCTCCAGCAGCGCGGCTCCTCCATGTTCCTCCTGTTTTCCGGCATACGCGCGCGCGCGCGTGCGCGCGCACGTCTTATTGACATTTTTCGCGCCGTCCAGACAGGAGGGCGGGGGGGGGCGGGCCTGCGGCGTCATACAGGGGCGCGCCTTTGTGCTGTTATAGACAGCAGGCTTTGTCAGTACTCAGTCTGAGGCTGATCTTTCAAGGAGAGGACGCAGAGCGGCAGAACAGTGACTCCCGGTGGCGGAAGAGGGGTAGTACATGTGGACTTTGTTCCAATGCCTTTATTGTTAAGCCAAGAATCCCCCTTATTTTGCAGCAGGTTGGAGGCTGGCAAACTTAAATTAGGGTCACTGTATGTTGTCAAAGAAAATATATAATATATAATATATAATTATTTAAAAAAAAAAAAAAGAAAAAAAAAAAAAAAAAAAACCAACATACGGGCCCATCAGTTTTTGGGACACTAGTGATCTATTCTCCCCTAAACTCTGAAATTTGTACTCCTGGCCACTACAGTCTGTTGTGTGGGCGGAGTCCCTCGATTTTGTATTATGGCTTCCAAGGGTTCGGGGTCAAAGGGTACAAAAAAGACCAAAAAAAAAAAAAAACAAAAGGGTTCCCTTTCTGATTCTGATATGCCGATTCTTTCCCCGCAGCTTATTAATTTAAGAAGCGCCTTGGATGAGCCATTAGGGGGATCTGGTGCGGAGGCTGGCCCAGATCAGCCCAGCCCTGTGTTTATCACAGAGGAGATGCTAGCCGTATCCCTAGGGGGGCTAGAAGAGAGAATAGCGGCATTGATCGCTAGAGCTATTCCTGGTAAGAAACGGGTTAGATCCCCATCACCAGGGGGTGTATCCTCAGATGCTGAGATTCTCTCTCCGGAGGAATTAGAATCACAGGAGGATCAACTGGACCTGAACCAAGAGGGTTCAGGGATTGAGGGATCTACCTCTGAGGAACCATTTTCAGACTCCCAGACAGAGAGACTGTGGGTGCAGTCTTTGACGGACATGGTCCGCTCGGCATTTAGTTTGCCATTGCCAGAACCTCAGGTTCCTCCGGTATCCTCTCTGGGCTCTTTGAAAGCCCCGTTAAGCAACGCAGTTTTTCCGGTCCATCCTCTCTTGGAGGAATTGATCTTTCGGGATTGGGTACGGCCGGACAGGATTTTTCTGCCACCGAAAAGATTTGCGGTCATTTATCCCATGGAGGAAAAATTCTCCAAGAAGTGGAGGCTCCCAATAGTGGATGCAGCCATCTCATGTGTGAATAAATCACTAACTTGCCCGGTGGAAAACATACATATGTTTAAAGATCCGGTTGATAAAAGATTAGAGACACTTTTAAAAGCATCCTTTGCTACGGCAGGAGCAGTGGTGCAGTGAGCGGTAGCTGCAATTGGAGTTTGTCAGGCATTAAAAGACCAGACAAAAGAGATGTTAAAGGACATGCCTACCCAACAAGCAGAGGAGTTTGCTGACATTCCCAGAGCTCTGTGTTTCGCGGTAGATGCTATAAAAGATTCCATCCAGCAGGCTTCTCGTTTATCACTATGTTTGGTGCACATGAGAAGGCTCTTATGGTTGAAGAACTGGGCGGCGGAGCCCCCATGCAAAAAGCTTCTGGCAGGATTTCCCTTCCATGGAGGACGACTCTTCGGAGAAGATCTGGATAAATATATTCAGACTATTTCAAATGGCAAGAGTACCCTTTTACCGGTCAAAAAGACATTCCGGGCTCCTACATTTAAGAGGCAGCTTTTTCCTGTCTCGGGGCCCTCTAATTCCAGGCAGTATCGACGGCCACCTGCACGATCCAACGTTATCAGTAGATCGCAAGGACAGACCCCTGGGGGTAAGAAGCCGTGGTATCGCAAGCCGTCAAAGACAGCCCCTAAGTCTGCATTATGAAGGGGCGCCCCCACTCTCACGGGTGGGGGGAAGGCTTCGTCTCTTCTCAGAAGTTTGGGAAGCCAAGATCCCCGACAATTGGGTCCGGGCATCTGTAACCACAGGTTACAGACTGGAGTTTCTAAAATATCCTCCGCCTCATTTTCAAGAATCAAGGCTACCAAGGGATCCAGCAAGGAAGGCCTCAATGCTGGCAGCTTTGGATCACCTGCTTTGCCAGGACGTAATTATAGAAGTGCCAGCCCAAGAGCAAGGCCTAGGTTTCTATTCCAATCTCTTTGTCATACCAAAGCCCAACGGCGATGTCAGGCCAATCTTGGACCTAAAGAGGTTAAACGGTTATCTAAGGGTGCGTTCCTTCCGGATGGAATCCATCCGGTCAGCAGCCGCCGCGCTTCAGAAAGACGATTTTCTGGCCTCCATAGACATAAAAGATGCTTACCTTCATGTACCAATCTTTCAGGCGCATCAAAGGTTTTTACGCTTCGCGGTGGGGCAGCGACACTTCCAATTCAGGGCGCTCCCTTTCGGGCTGGCCACGGCCCCCCGGGTATTCACGAAGATTCTAGCCCCAGTTCTGGCCAATTTAAGGATCCAAGGAGTCACAGTCCTAGCATACTTGGACGACCTTTTAATCATAGATCACTCACGGACGGGTCTGCAAAAGGCAGTAAACCTCACGGTTCGGTACCTCGAAGAATTCGGCTGGGTCCTAAACCAGGGAAAGTCAGCATTCCAGCCTACAAAGCAGTTGGAATACCTCGGCATGAGGTTAGACACAGAACATCAAAAGGTGTTCCTGCCCCTTGTAAAGATCAAGGCGATCAAGGGGTTGGTTCAGTTGGTTATAAACAAGAATAGACCAACTATTCGCCTGTGTATGCGATTACTAGGCAAGCTAGTGGCCACATTCGAGGCAGTACCATACGCTCAGATCCACACTCGCGTCCTACAGGCAGCCATTCTAGCAGCCTGGGGCAAGAGGGCACATGCCTTAGAGTCCCCTTTGACGCTATCATCAAGGGTCCGACAAAGCCTGACCTGGTGGTTGAACCCTCAGAACCTTCTAAAGGGAAGATCCTTCAGCCCTGTTGTCTGGAAGGTAGTTACCACAGACGCCAGCCTGGCAGGCTGGGGGGCGGTCGTCGAGGGGTTCTCCCGCCAGGGAACTTGGGTGAAAGCAGAGAGGCAGCTCCCCATCAATATCTTGGAAATCAGAGCTGCTCGCCTAGCCCTGTTGGCGTGGACCTCCAGATTAAAGGGGTTCCCGGTGAGAATCCAGTCAGACAATGCCACGGCGGTGGCATACATAAACCACCAAGGGGGAACCAGGAGCCAGGCCGCTCAAAGGGAAGTAAACTTGATTTTTCAATGGGCAGAGGTTCATGTACCCTGCATTTCAGCGATATTCATTCCCGGAGTGGACAACCTGCAGGCAGACTTCTTAAGTCGCCAGAGTCTGTTGCCAGGGGAGTGGTCTCTGCATCCCCGGGTCTTTCAGACAATCTGCCAGAGGTGGGGAACGCCAGACGTAGATATAATGGCATCCAGGTTCAACAAGAAACTAGACAGGTTCGTGTCGCGAGCGAGGGATCCTATGGCCTGCGGAACCGATGCGTTGGTTTGCCCTTGGCATCAATTCAAACTTCTATATGCATTCCCTCCACTACAGTTACTCCCCCGCCTGTTGCGCAAGATCAGAGTGGAGCACAAGCCAGTCATTCTAATAGCTCCAGCTTGGCCCCGGAGGGCTTGGTACTCACTAGTCCTGAATATGGCAGTGGGAGACCCTTGGACTCTTCCTCTACAACCAGACCTACTCTCACAAGGCCCGATCCTCCACCCTACATTACAGCGTCTAAATTTGACGGCCTGGAGGCTGAATCCCTGATTCTCAGGGGTAGGGGTCTGTCTAGGCAGGTAATCCCTACCCTGATTAAGGCTAGAAAGCCAGTCTCCAGGGTAATTTATTACAGGGTGTGGAGGAACTATATAGGCGGGTGTGAATCCAAAAGATGGAATTGCCGCAAATATACTATTGATAGGGTGTTAAGTTTTCTCCAGCTAGGAGTGGATAAAGGCCTGGCACTAAGCACGATCAAGGGACAGATCTCAGCTCTGTCAGTGTGGTTTCAGAGGCCGCTGGCCACCCACTCGCTGGTCAAGACCTTCTTACAGGGGGTCTTGCGTATTAATCCTCCTGTCAAGTCACCAGTTTGTCCTTGGGACCTAAATCTTGTCCTGTCCACTCTACAGAAACAGCCTTTTGAGCCTTTGGCTGAGATTCCTTTACTCTTACTGACAAGAAAATTGGTTTTCTTGGTCGCCATAGTTTCGGCCAGGAGAGTGTCAGAATTAGCAGCCTTATCATGTAAGGAACCATATCTTGTTCTGCATAAGGACAGGGCAGTTCTCCGGCCCATCCTTCCTTTCTACCAAAGGTTATATCCAAATTTCACTTAAACCAGGATTTGGTACTTCCATCCTTCTTTCCAAAACCTACATCTAGAAAGGAGGGGTTGCTGCATACCTTGGATATTGTCCGGGCCATGAAGGCCTATCTTAAAGCTACGGAAAAGATCCGGAAAACAGAGGTGTTATTCGTTCTACCAGATGGCCCCAAGAAGGGGCAGGCAGCTGCAAAATCCACCATCTCAAGATGGATTAGACAATTAATCATTCAAGCCTACGGATTGAAGAGGTTGCCCCCTCCGTTGTCGGTAAAGGCCCATTCTACCAGGGCCATGGGCGCCTCTTGGGCAGCACACCATCAAATCTCTATGGCTCAGATATGCAAGGCGGCAACGTGGTCATCAGTCCACACGTTTACAAGGTTTTATCAAATAGACGTGAGAAGGAATGCGGATTCTGCCTTTGGACAGGCAGTACTACAGGCTGCAGTTTGAAATCCTCGGGATCAGAAACACCCTTGGTTATGTAAAAAAAAAAAAAAGAAAAAGGTTCTTCTTTCCTGACTAATTTGGAATTATTATTATGATTTGAGTTTATCTCTAAATTGTATCCTTCTTTGGAAGATGTCTCCCTCCCCTCATTAAAGCATTGCTTTCGGACATCCCACATAGTAATGAATATGCCGCTCTGTGTCCCGTGATGTACGAGAAAGAAAAAGGGATTTTTAAATACAGCTTACCTGTAAAATCCTTTTCTTGGAGTACATCACGGGACACAGAGCTCCCACCCCTCTTTTGGGTGACCATTTTGGGAGGCATACTGCTTGCTACAAAACTGAGGGACTCCCTCTAGGGGAGGGGGTTATATAGGGAGGGGACTTCCTGTTTGAAGATTGCCAGTGTCCACACCTGAAGGTACTCCATATAACCCACATAGTAATGAATATGCCGCTCTGTGTCCCGTGATGTACTCCAAGAAAAGGATTTTACAGGTAAGCTGTATTTAAAAATCCCTTTTTTGCCATAGGCGGGGTGGTAACCTGTTAAGATCATATAGGGCAGTGATGGGGAACCTTTGCACCCCAGATGTTTTGGAACTTCATTTCCCTACTACATTTCCCGTGATGCTCATGCACTCTGCAGTGTAGCTGAGCATCATGGGAAATGTAGTTCCAAAACATCTTGAGTGCCAAGGTTTGCCATCACTGATATAGGGATATATTATATAATCTACAATTTCATTTTATGTTTTTATTGCTGGTATAAACCGTGGTCTTTGCTTTATCTTGTGTTTTAGTCTTTTACAGCTGTCCAGTTTGTGTAGCTGAAAATTACAACATTTACATTTAACCCTTTTGTTTTCTTGCAGGAAATCTGAACTGCTCTTACAGGTATTGTTCGTTTTTTTTTTTTTTTTTATGAAAGTCTGAAACGCACAGTATGTTTTGTATGGAAAATGTATCCACATTCCTCCTAAACGTTTTATCTTATTTCAGGTTAGTAATAAACCGACTATTCTGTCTACGCCGCTCAATAAAGACATGCAAGCAGCTCTCAGTCGTGTCCAGGCGCAATACAGACCAATGGGAATAATGGCGGCACCTCCAACAGTAGCATCTGAAACAGCTGGCCAGACCGGGTTCCTGGCTGACAGGTAATTTTTATTCTGGCCTGTTGTGCCATGCTATTATGAAATATATACACTGCAAACTCAATTCATACTCCATGAAAAAGTAAGTTTGGTCACATTATTGAAAAGTTATGCTTCATTCAAAGAGACACTGTCCTTGCTAGAAAGAGGTGGCAAACTGCTGCAGGCACCCTAGGGCTTCAGCTAGCTGCAGCAGCCTTTCAAGGCTTCCTGTGACAGGCAGATTTAGGCTCAGTTTACATATATGCAAATTGGATGTGTTTTTTGACCACATCCGATTCGCATATGTGAATCAAGCTGGCTTTCTATGGTGGCGGTTCACATATGTGCAGTGCAGCAGCAGTGGGAATTCGCTGTGATTTTAAATAGCCCTGTGCATTTTTTTGAGTACTGTGATGCGGTTCAGATGTGAATTCCAGGTTCATTGAGTTCTATAGGAACACATCTAAATCTCACATCGGTTTGTTTTGAACACAAATTTAATCCAAACCCCCTCCTGAACCATACTAGGCCACATTCCTTTAACATGCTCTACCCCCACCCCCAAAATTCTGCATCCCTGTGTTGGATGACAAAGGCCTCTTTCCCACTACCCTGGCCAATGGTTGTGGGGGACTGCGAGCAGGGGGCTTATCGGAACCTGGAAGCCCCCTTTTATCTTGTACCCTTACTCATTCACCAAAAAAAAGTATCAAAAATAAATAAAATCCGACAATTCCTTTTATTAAAAAAAAAACAATAAAACAACTTTAATCCCTCGTCAATCACGACCCCACCCATTTCTATTTAAAGTCATTGCAAAGTCTTATTTTTTTTTATTAAAAATAAACCTGTTGAACTTACCTGCTGTGTTGCAGTGGATTTGCACATAACAGCCCAGATCCTCCTCTTCTCGAGTCACCCTTCGGCTCTCCTGGCCACTCCCTCCTGTTGGGTGCCCCCAAAGAAAACCGCTTGCTATGGGGGCACCTAAGCCTAGTCACCGCTCCATGTGTCCATTCATAAACGGAGCGGGTATAAGGTATTCGCGGCAAGCTTTAACTCTACTCAAAAGTGGCAAAGCTTTACCTGCCAGAATACCCAGTATTCTGCCTCGTCAGGAAGTTTTGGGGAGACTGTAGTAGGTATATTAAGACATCTAGGCACTTCGTACCTACAAGTGCCCCCTCACCTCCAGTGACATTTGCTTTAGAAGTACTGTAATCTATAGTATATTATTTTGCATTTTAGGTCATTGGAAAGTTTGCCTAAGAGTATTTTTTGAAGGATCGCTAAAATGCAAGCACCGCTTTTTACATTTCCTCCCCTCATCTTAAATCCCTGCATTGATTCTATAAAAACATCCTTGTAAAAAAAAATACAAAATATGCTTACCTTGCCAACGGTTCCTGGGCTAGGGTGGTCACAATCCTTCTGGAGAGATTTTGGGAATGAGGAGAATCTCATGGTAAGACCCTTCTTACTACCGGTGTGCCTCCGTTTTTTGCCAGTGTCGTAGGAGGATAGACATTTTTTTTTTTTTTTTTTGCAGCTCTGCTGTTTTAATGTCTACCCTGTGATTTTTCCAGCAATTTTTTCTTCAGACTGCTGGGGATTTCCTTTCGAATTGCAGTCATCCCGATATGGTTGTCCAAAGTCTGACTTTTGGACCACACTGCATTCGGACCCCACTGGACTGGAAATTTCGGGGTAGGCCTGAAGTGACCTTCAGGTACTGCATGGAGCGCTTTTCAGACATTCTGAGTGAGTAAATAACTTGTATAGCGCTACACATGCAAACTAAATTGCCTCAAAGCTCTTTCCATCTGGCGTCATCCTAATCCTTCAGAAGAGGTGGGTCTTGAGCTTCTTCCTGAAGGCCCAATGGTTTTCTTCCATGCAGATGTCTGTTGGTAGAGGGTTCCATAGCCGTGGTCCTTGGACTGCAAATCTTCGTTCTCCCTTTGATTTGTAGTTGTATTTGGGGATGTTGAGAAGGTTTTGGTTAGATGATCGGAGAGTGCGATGGGTGGTGTAGTGTTTTTTTTTTTCTCGCATTAGTATTGAGGAGCCTTTCCTTGTGTGCATTTGTGGGCGAGGCAGAGGGTCTTGAATGTAATCCGTAGCTGCGTAGTGCTATTTAAGTTCAGATTTCCTGGCATTGCCTCTGTATTTGCCATGTCTCTGAAGACTCAATGAGTGGGCCAGTCTAGCTGAACATTTGGAACTTTCTAATTTTTATTGGTTGCTGAGAGCCATTATTTCCAGTTTTACCATGGAATGGTTTCATACTATGGAACGTGCTTCACGGAGTATCATGCACACATTCTTTCCTGTCATAAAGCACTGAAGCATCTCCTTGCTTTTGGGCCTGCTGATCTATTCTTGCTGCTGGTCTATTCTTGCTGCTGGTCTACAGTCACATTGTTCCCCTCGTGCCATCTTACCCTCCAGGTTTTGTGAGCATTCTTGCTTACTCTGAGCCAATATGTTTCCTAACTGCACTGTGGCTACAAAATGTCTGATTCTAGATGTGGTGTGGGGGGCCCAGGACCATCTGCAGGGTACCCCCAGCTCCCTCTACTAATTGGTTGAGGACTGCTTGCAACGCATTCACTGATGGTGCCGACATCTGCAGCTTGGAATCATGTAAAATGTCTCCCATCCTGCAGTCCTCCTTGTTCCCATTTAGGATTTGCTAGGTCCCTTGTTCTCTCAACTGTGGTTTTTACTACTATCATGTAAGACATTGACTCACAAAGGCTACAAGTGCACTTCTGTGTTCTCTGATAAATTTGGCTTTGGATTAACCTGTCGCCGTAGTGGTCATCAGTCTCAGCAACAATGCACACCTGCCTGAGGCAAGAAGATCAGTCTCCCGCTTCAATCGGTGCTGCTTCCAGCCTTGGACCTTATACGTGCCCCAAGGCAGAGAAGACGTTCCCTTTCCACCTTCTTTGCCAGATTTTTCTATACAAAGATTTCACACAGCCTGCTAGGTTGGTAAAGGAAGTCGTATAAGTTGTACATCACAGCAAAACCCTGTAAGGAGGTGTATGACAGCCTCCAACCATGCCCCCCAGCATGTTTTACTCCGCCCTGGAGCCCAATCATGTTCCCCATGAATAAGCTCCGGGGCAGACAGAAATGGCCTTGGTGGAAGTACCATGCAATAAGTGGAGCTTTTACTTTTAGAACAAGGTCTGTTTTGACACTTTGTACACGCTTTTCTAAAAAGCGCTCTGGGTACTTTGGGGTGGCATATACACTATATTGTCAAAAGTATTGAGACACCTGCCTTTACACGCACATGAACTTTAATGACATCCCAGTCTTCGTCCTTAGGGTCAAATATTCAGCTGGCCCACCCTTTGCAGCTATAACGGCTTCAACTCTTTTGGGAAGGCTATCCACTAGGTTTGAGCGGGTTTGGGATGGAGAAACTTGACTGGCCTGACCTCAACCCAACACAACACCATTGGGATGAATTTGAGTGGAGACTGCGAGTCAGGACTTCCCGTCCAACATCAGTGCCTGACCTCACAAACGCTCTTGTTCTGGAAGAATGGTCAAACATTCCCATAGACACACTCCTAAGCCTTGTAGACGGCCTTCCCATAAGAGTTGAAGCTGTTATAGCTGCAAAGGGTGAGCCAACCCAATATTGAACCCTACAGACGAAGACTGAGATGCCATTAAACTTCCTGTGTGTGTAAATGCAGGCGTCTCAATATTTTTGCTCGCTCCCTCCCTTGGGACTACATCCCTGTGGGGAGTGTCTCCCCGCAGGGATGTAGTCCCAAGGGAGGGGGCGAGCACGCTGACTAACCCCCAGCCAGAATAGCTCGGATGATGGAGGCAAGCTTACTGAGGAGAAACAGGGAGTGAGAAATTCAGACAAAGAAAAAAAAAATTAAAAGGGAAATGGAAGGAAAAGATAAGTGAACCAACAATGCACTAGTTTAAAGGAAATGGAAGGAAAAGATAAGTGAACCAACAATGCACTAGTTTAAAGGAACCAATTTAGACAATAAAAAACAAACCTTTACAACCCCTTTAATTTCATGCTACTGACTACAGTCGGTGATGTAGACAGGCATGATGCACAAATGTACTATGCTACATATGAAGGAGGTAGAGTCATTGCTTTATACAGTAGATGCTCTTTTTGATTGTGTCTGCAGGGTAAGAAGAATACTATAAATCTGACCAGTGCTTCATACTGGGTGGTGGTGGTGGTATGTTTTTTATTTTTATTTTATTTTTTTAGCTAAGGCTACGTGTCTCCTCTTGTCACCATAGGTTAAAACGTCCAGGTGCTTTTGAATCTTCGATGATCCCTGCTAAAAAGCCTCATATGACTATATTGGAGACAATTGAGCTTCCGGATGGTGATGATGAAGATACAGCTACCGACTTTGATGTTATCATTATTGAACAAGATAGCACTCCCAAACCCAACGATAATGCCAAACCCGTCAACAGCACCGCTTCAGGATTAATGACTGCAGCCACCACCCAGACTGACAGGGGAGGAACTACTATTAAAAAGGAAGTAGATTCCAATGGCTATGCCAACTTCCAGGCAAGCCAACAAGTGCCGAATACGGATTACAGCTATTGTAATGGAACCACCACACAAGATGGATCTCACCATGTAAACCCCCAAAGCTCTGAAGATTATTACCATAAGCAATGTGATGAGCTCTCTGCGAAGGTGAAACGTCTACAGGACCAGTTGGCTGAGGCATTAGGCCAGCAAGTGAAGAAAGAGACTTCTCAGGCCTGTATCCAAACTGATCCTTTACCCACACAAGACATGTCCAGCAAACAAATGGTAGCAAATTATGAACAAGCCCTAAAAGAGGTGCACAGGCTGAAAGTTCTGTGCAGCACCCTGCAGTCAATGAAATCTGAGCCAGGGGCCAGCCAGGTAAATGAGGCCGAAACCAATACCCAGAGTGAAGTAGACGACATGGCCATTCAGCTCGATGGAGTGTTCCGCCAGCTTGACAGTTGCTGCACTGAGCGGGATCAGTATAAGGCTGAGGTAAGTTTTTCCTTGAACAGTATGGTGTGGTCCACATTTCCATGTATTTAGTAAACAATTGCCCAAAGTGATTTTATATATATATAATATGATGCATCGAAATTTCAGCCGCTGAAATATATGGGCCGAAAATGCCCCTTTTGCAATTTTTTCCTGAAAGAGAAATTTCGTTAAAATGGGGCAGGGGCCCTGCCCCTGGTGCCAACCAGTACAGGGGTGTCGTTCTGGAGCGTCCCTGTCTAGTCCACTCCTCTCCTTCCTTCCTCCTCGACAAGGCGGCTGAATATGTTCTATGGAGAAAAGCACACAACGTGGTAAGGAGCAGCTTCTCAGTATGATCAGCGGGAGGAGCATTATCAGTGAACAGCGCCGCGGGGGTTAAGAGTGCAGGACTTGTTACTTGACATGCTGTTAGAAACGGTAAGGCCACTCTCTTTCTAACAGCATGTCAAGCAACAAGTCCTGCACACTGATAATGCTCCTCCCGCTGATCATACCGAGAAGCTGCTCCTTAGTGTGGTGTGTGTGCTGACAGCTTTCCTCCATAGATGGGCAAAGACAAAAACACTGCTCCTGCTAACACTGCCCTGTCCCCCATACTGACATACTAAGGCAGGCTGCTGGGCACTGGTAAGTTGCATTTAAAGGAACCTGGTGAGATTGCATTGATCTCCTGTACCACCTCTGCAGTCTCTGACCATATCTTGTACCACCTCTGCAGTCTCTGACCATCTCTTGTACCACCTCTGCAGTCTCTGACCATCTCTTGTACCACCTCTGCAGTCTCTGACCATCTCTTGTACCACCTCTGCAGTCTCTGACCATCTCTTGTACCACCTCTGCAGTCTCTGACCATCTCTTGTACCACCTCTGCAGTCTCTGACCATCTCTTGTACCACCTCTGCAGTCTCTGACCATCTCTTGTACCACCTCTGCAGTCTCTGACCATCTCTTGTACCACCTCTGCAGTCTCTGACCATCTCTTGTACCATGTGTCTGCAGTCTCTGACCATCTCTTGTACCATGTGTCTGCAGTCTGACCATCTCTTGACCATCTCTTGTACCATGTGTCTGCAGTCTGACCATCTCTTGTACCATGTGTCTGCAGTCTGACCATCTCTTGTACCATGTGTCTGCAGTCTCTGACCATCTCTTGTACCATGTGTCTGCAGTCTCTGACCATCTCTTGTACCATGTGTCTGCAGTCTGACCATCTCTTGTACCATGTGTCTGCAGTCTGACCATCTCTTGTACCATGTGTCTGCAGTCTCTGACCATCTCTTGTACCATGTGTCTGCAGTCTCTGACCATCTCTTGTACCATGTGTCTGCAGTCTCTGACCATCTCCTGTACTACCTCTGCAGT
The DNA here is from genome assembly GCA_029574335.1 of Rana kukunoris. Classification (NCBI taxonomy): domain Eukaryota; kingdom Metazoa; phylum Chordata; class Amphibia; order Anura; family Ranidae; genus Rana; species Rana kukunoris. The sequence continues at coordinate 584,999,071 of CM056050.1, forward strand.
CTCTGACCATCACCTGTACCATGTTTCTGTAGTCTCTGACCATCTCCTGTACCATGTGTCTGCAGTCTCTGACCATCTCCTGTACCATGTGTCTGCAGTCTCTGACCATCTCTTGTACCATGTGTCTGCAGTCTCTGACCATCTCCTGTACTACCTCTGCAGTCTCTGACCATCACCTGTACCATGTTTCTGTAGTCTCTGACCATCTTTTGTACCATGTGTCTGCAGTCTCTGACCATCTCCTGTACCATGTGTCTGCAGTCTCTGACCATCTCCTGTACCATGTGTCTGCAGTCTCTGACCATCTCCTGTACCATGTGTCTGCAGTCTCTGACCATCTCCTGTACCATGTGTCTGCAGTCTCTGACCATCTCCTGTACCATGTGTCTGCAGTCTCTGACCATCTCCTGTACCATGTGTCTGCAGTCTCTGACCATCTCCTGTACCATGTGTCTGCAGTCTCTGACCATCTCCTGCACCATGTGTCTGCAGTCTCTGACCATCTGCTGCACCGCGTGTCTGCAGTCTGACCATCTGCTGCACCATGTGTCTGCAGTCTCTGACCATCTGCTGCACCGTGTGTCTGCAGTCTCTGACCATCTGCTGCACCGTGTGTCTGCAGTCTCTGACCATCTGCTGCACCGTGTGTCTGCAGTCTCTGACCATCTCCTGCACCGTGTGTCTGCAGTCTCTGACCATCTCCTGTACCATGTGTCTGCAGTCTCTGACCATCTCCTGCACCATGTGTCTGCAGTCTCTGACCATCTCCTGCACCAGTGTCTGCAGTCTCTGACCATCTGCTGCACCGCGTGTCTGCAGTCTCTGACCATCTGCTGCACCGCGTGTCTGCAGTCTCTGACCATCTGCTGCACCGCGTGTCTGCAGTCTCTGACCATCTGCTGCACCGCGTGTCTGCAGTCTCTGACCATCTGCTGCACCGCGTGTCTGCAGTCTCTGACCATCTGCTGCACCGCGTGTCTGCAGTCTCTGACCATCTGCTGCACCGCGTGTCTGCAGTCTCTGACCATCTGCTGCACCGCGTGTCTGCAGTCTCTGACCATCTGCTGCACCGCGTGTCTGCAGTCTCTGACCATCTGCTGCACCGCGTGTCTGCAGTCTCTGACCATCTGCTGCACCGCGTGTCTGCAGTCTCTGACCATCTGCGTGTCTGCACCGCGTGTCTGCAGTCTCTGACCATCTGCTGCACCGCGTGTCTGCAGTCTCTGACCGCGTGTCTGCTGCACCGCAGTGTCTGCACCATCTGCTGACCATCTGCTGCACCGCGTGTCTGCAGTCTCTGACCATCTGCTGCACCGCGTGTCTGCAGTCTCTGACCATCTGCTGCACCGCGTGTCTGCAGTCTCTGACCATCTGCTGCACCGCGTGTCTGCAGTCTCTGACCATCTGCTGCACCGTGTGTCTGCAGTCTCTGACCATCTGCTGCACCGTGTGTCTGCAGTCTCTGACCATCTGCTGCACCGTGTGTCTGCAGTCTCTGACCATCTGCTGCACCGTGTGTCTGCAGTCTCTGACCATCTGCTGCACCGTGTGTCTGCAGTCTCTGACCATCTGCTGCACCGTGTGTCTGCAGTCTCTGACCATCTGCTGCACCGTGTGTCTGCAGTCTCTGACCATCTGCTGCACCGTGTGTCTGCAGTCTCTGACCATCTGCTGCACCGTGTGTCTGCAGTCTCTGACCATCTGCTGCACCGTGTGTCTGCAGTCTCTGACCATCTGCTGCACCGTGTGTCTGCAGTCTCTGACCATCTGCTGCACCGTGTGTCTGCAGTCTCTGACCATCTGCTGCACCGTGTGTCTGCAGTCTCTGACCATCTCCTGCACCGTGTGTCTGCAGTCTCTGACCATCTCCTGCACCGTGTGTCTGCAGTCTCTGACCATCTCCTGCATACATTTTTTATTTATTTTTTTAAACTGTCACTTTCGGTATCAGTGCAGTTTTGGTATCGGTTTTTGGTACCTCCCTAATAAATATATCTGATCCGTCTGATTTTAGTGGATCGGATCGGGTCAGATGTCAGCAGGCATATGTCCACTGACATCCAACGCTCCATAGAGATGTATGGAGCGGCCGTTCAGGTCTGCCAACAAAACTGACAGGCGGAACTGAATGGTCCGACCGTGTGAAAGCGGCCTTACACACATTACACTTTTTGCGCGCGCAGTTAACCCCTTGGTTGCCCCTCAATGTTAACCCTTTCCCAGCCAGTGTCATTAATACAGTGTACAGAATTTGATCACTGTATTAGTGTCACTATTGATGTCTGTTAGTGCCAGGTTACCCACCACGCTATCGGTCTCGCTATAAGTTGCCGATCACTGCCATTACAATAAAGGGTCCTGGCTGTTTAAATTCCAGTTCCATCATTTATGGATGCTATATCTTTCACGCAAACCAATTAATATAAACTTAAGATTTTTTTTTTTATTACAAAAGGCATGTAGCAGAATACATGTTGGCCTAAAATTATAAAGACATTTTTTATTTTTTTATGAATGTTTTATAACATTTTTTTTGTTTATATAATAAGAGACAGCTCTATTTGTGTGGGGGAAAAAATATCTAATTTAGGTGCAGTGTTGCATGACCAGTTGATTAGTACAGCGCTGAATAGCAAAAAAAATTCTGGTCATGAAGGGAGTAAAACCTTCCGGAGGTCAAGTGGTTAACTCAGCGCAGGGTGGTCGGCACAATCCACCGCACTGCAGATAGTGGAACTTAAAGCGGAGTTCCACCCTTAAAATCACTTTGTTTCATTCCATCCAGCATACTGGCGTCAGCGCCAGTATGCTGTTTTTTTTTTTTTTTTTTAATGCATGTAATTACTTTATATAAAATCATTGAATTTCAGGCACACCGCGGTATCTCGCCGCTATAAGGTGTCACGCCTTCTGGAAACAGCCGATTAGCATTCGGCTCTTGGCGCCTGCGCACAGACCCAGGAGCTGACTGCGCAGGCGCCGTATATAGCCGCGTCACGCCCTCCGAAAAAACCCGAACTAGGACCGGCTATTTTCGCCGCCTGCGCAGTCAGCTCCTGGGTCTGTGTGCAGGCGCCGAGAAAAGCCGAATGCTAATCGGCTGTTTTCGGAAGGCGTGACGCCTTATAGCGGTGACATTCCGCGGTGCGCCAGAAATTCAATGATTTTATATAAAGTAAGTACGTGCATTAAAAAAAAAAAAAAAAACGGCATAATGGCGCTGACGCCAGTATGCTGGATGTAATGAAACAAAGTGATTTTAAGGGTGGAACTCCGCTTTAATGAAATGTCAGCAAGCTTACAGTGCTGTTTATAGTGCATTAAAGGGGTGTTCCAGCCAAATGTTATGTTTATTAAGTCAGCAGCTACAAAAAGTGTAGCTGCTGGCTTTTAATAAACATTCACTTACCTGCTCCAGTGACGCGCCGGCCGGGGCTCCGCTCCTCTACCCCCCCCCCCCCCTCCCCGGCCGGCGTCTTCATTCTAACTGTGGGCACCCGGCCGTGACAGCCTTCGACTTCACGGCCGGACACCCACTGCGCATGCGCGAGCGGCACTGCGCGCGCAGGGCGTGGCCCGCCGCTGATTGGACAGGCGATCGTCTAGGACCTGTCAGTGTCCTAGGCCATCACCTAGGGGAGGGGCTGCAGTAAGGTGATTAAGCTTAATCGCCTTACCAGCCCCTCGGCGGAAGGAGGAAGTGGGACAGGAAGTCCCACTTCTCCTGAAGACCCCACCCCCCCCCCCCCCAAAAAAAAAATTACATGCCAAATGTGGCATGTAAGGCGGTGAGGAGTCTTACAAGCTGCTTTAAAACCTGCTGTTGTGAGCCGGTCCTGAAAGTGTAACTAAAAACAGCAATTGATACCTATTGATTTAATGGTCCGCTGTCCCTTGCCAGTGCTGGCATCTCCCCCCCCCCGGCTTATTTCCAGTGAGTGAGTAACTTGTATAGCGCTGCAATTGCGAACTAAATCTCCTCAAGGCGACCTTTGGCCATCGTGATTGGCTGACGTAGGTTGATGTCACTTCCACACTTGCTCAGGAGTGCAGTCATCCTGGCGCACACAATGTCTAAATGTAAACTGAGCTGCGTGTGCGCAACTCAATGTATATTCTACAGAAGACTCTCTGAGCAGGTAGGTAGGTTTATTTCATTGCAGGAGAGACATTGCTTTTCTCTTCTGCAATAAAAAAACTGCCTAGTCGCTGTTTTTTTTTTTTTTTGGTCTTCATTGGACAGTTGCTTTGCATTATATGCATTAAAATAAAAAGCCTTCTGTGTGCAGCAGCTCCCCTCTGCCCCCCCCCCCCCCCCAAATACTTACCGGAGCCACATCTCTGTCCAGCGATGTCCACGATTGTCTCGGCCATCTGGGACTTTCCCTCCTGATTGGCTGAGACACAGCAGCGGTGCCATTGGCTCCTGCTGCCATCTTTCATAGTTGGCTAGCCGATCAGATCAGATCGGGGGGGGGTGGTGGGTGAAACCGCAGCTCCGTGTCTGAATGGACACACAGAGGTGCAACTCTGCTCAGGTGCCCCCATAGCAAGCTACTTGCTGTGGGGGCACTCGACAGGAGGGAGGGGCAAAGAGCACAAAAGACGGACTTGAGAAGAGGCTGTGCTGTGCAAAACCATTGCAACAGAGCAGGTAAGTATAACATGTTTGTAAAGTTGTTTTTTTTTTTTTTTTGACTAAAAATAATCACTTTATTGTTTTTTTTTTTTTTTTTTTTTTTTGTTCATGTGGCAAGAAATTACTTTTTTTTTACTCCCTGTGGCATCACTGGGCTTACAAAATCCTTGCTTTTCTGAATAAATATAAATCATTCACTGAGTGGACAAGGTGGAGAATGTGATGTCACTTACCCCGCCTCTTTACCTTGTCCAATCGGGGGAAAAGATTTTTTTTTCCTTCCAGGTTTTATTCCGCTTCCCCTATTGCCTAGCAGAGTGATTTTCATGCACTTCTGGATGAATATCTCTAATGGGACTAATAATTTTGAATATATGAACTCTTTATGGGACTATGAACAGGACCGTCTTCATGTCGGTTTTCCTCTTTTTTCACAGATTGAGAGGCTGAAGCAACAGAAATGTAAGCTGGATAATGCAAATGGCAGACTTAAAACTAAAGTGGAACAACTAAAGAAGGAGATCCAGAACACGGCCTTAGCCAGTACATCGAGAGATGAAAGGTATCTCCAGCTTATTGCATGTTGTCTTTATTATTTTAGTTTATTTCCTCATTGCACACTTTAGGGATTTACAGTAGTGACAACTAAAGCTGAGCTCCCGGAATTATCTTCAAATGAGATTCCACCCGCCATTTTATATTTTTTTTAAAAGACAGCGTCTACAAACACTGAAGCTGCTGACTTTTAATAAGGAAACTTACCTGTCTTAGGCGCCCGCAATGTCTGCCCCACGAGACCGATCCCTCGATCGTGGCCGGTCCCGGCGCCGCCATCCTCACTAAGGGAAACAGGCAGTGGAGCCTTGCAGGTTCACTGCCCGTTTTCTACTGCGCATGCGCGAGTCTTGCGGCGCTGTATGAATGGGCGGCTGCTCTCTGAGATACACACAGTTCCCAGAAGGCCGCGCGCCCCATTCCCCAGAAGACAACGTGAGGATGAAGAGCAGCCGCGGACTAGGAAGAGGTAAATTAGGAAGAACCGCCTAGCAACTGCAATTTCTGGTAAGTAAAAAGATAATATATATATATATATATATATATATATATATATATATAATTTTAGGTTGGACCCCCACTTTAAACGCAACCTTACTTTTGTTGCAGCTTTGTTCCCAGAGGGACTGGTGGGGCAGTTGACAATCGCCTCAGTCATCTTGGTAATCTTCTGGGTCCTGTGCCGCGTGCTTTTCCCACTGTGCGCTGACCACAGAAGTTCACTCGCTTGGCACTGCTGCCATTTATAGAACGCCTTATGTTGTGTTTTTCTATGAATGCAAGGTGTTTTCTGATTGGACAAAGTGGAGCTCATGATGATAACATCCCATTTCTCCACCTCGTCCAATCAGAGCATAGAAGCCGCCTAGTTTTTTATTACAAGATCTAAAATTCAAGGCTGCATAAACCCTATCGGCAGCATGTGGAAGCCTGTCTAAAACTCACCAGACACAAGGTATCCAAATAGCATTGATATTTGTGACAAATATTCCACTACTATGTTCCATAGAAGTATCTAAAAAAATTTGTATCATATTCAGATAATTTATACTTTGTATGCAGAGTTTAGCTCCCTTTTAGAGGTCATCTGTGTGTCTGGTATTATGAGCTCAATTACCTTATATAGAAAGCCTGTTGTTTTCAGACTTGATCCATAGACTTGTACTGATAGTCAGCAGTGAAGCGCAGTCATTGTGCAGCACTACTAGTCAGGAAGCAGAACCTGTATATGTCATGATAAAAGATCGCTGCCTTTAGACCCACATATAATGGACTGTACACAGAAAATGAATGTTTTAACCTCCCTGGCGGTATCCCCGAGCGTGACTCGGGGTGTTTTTTTTGGCTGAGATCGGTATCCCCGAGTCACGATCGGGGTAGCCATGCCCCAGCGATGCATCCACGCTGTGTGAGCGAGCGGGTGCTCGCTCGATTCACACAGCGTCCCCGTGTGCCGCCGATCTCCGTTCCCTGCGATGTTACGACGCACGGGAGTGGAGAACGGCGCCAAATTCAAAAAAGTAAACAAACACTTTACATACAGTATACTGTAATCTTATAGATTACAGTACTGTATGTAAAAAATACACACACCCCCTTGTCCCTAGTGGTCTGTCCTGTGCCCTACATGTTATTTTATATAATAAAAACTGTTCTTTCTGCCTGGAAACTGTAGATTGTCCATAGCAACCAAAAGTGTCCCTTTATGTCAAAAATGGTTTTAGATTAGCTAGAAAACAGCAATAATAAATTATAATCACTTGCAGAATTGAGCGATAGCGATTTGTGGGGAAATTCGTCATAAAAAAAATGACAGCGACAATTCTGCAACTGAGCAAATTTCAGTGTTTTTGAGTTGATTACATTATTGAATATTTTTTATTATAATTACATTATAATTTGTTATAATTATTTATAGTTTTTTATTATATAAAAAATTATGAGTTTGTTTTTCAAACTTTATCATACCCGGGATGCCTGTTAGAATCTTGTTTGGACAGATTTAAGCAAGTTATTCCTAAGAATTGCAGGCCTACAGTATAAAACGCCAAATTTCCATGCAAATAATTGTACCGCTTTTGGTACGTAATTCCAGACAGAATCATACCGCCAGGGAGGTTAACATTTATTGATGATATCCGTTACATTAAAGAAAAACTCCAAGAAACACTTTTTTTTATTTCTTTACATCACCTGGTTTGCAAATATAATATTCTCAGTAGATGTATGCATCCTCCTAGATCACTGCCTGCTATTTTACAATTCACAATTTCATGGAGCACCGATAGTATAGCTATAGGATAAGTGCTCCAATATGAGATTAGTGATTCTCATACACAACAGCTATCTTGTCATTGGCACACATCTCTTCTCCTCTTGTCCATCCCAGAACGCTTTGTATTCTGTGACCCCATTTGCAAAGTGTAAAGCATTTTGTGAGTGGATACAGGGGGGAGGGGTAGGAGTGGACAAAGTGGGGAGGGGTAGGAGTGGACAAAGTGGGGAGGGGTAGGAGTGGACAAAGTGGGGAGGGGTAGGAGTGGACAAAGTGGGGAAGGGTAGGAGTGGACAAAGTGGGGAGGGGTAGGAGTGGACAAAGTGGGGAAGGGTAGGAGTGGACAAAGTGGGGAGGGGTGGGAGTGGACAAAGTGGGGAGGGGTGGGAGTGGACAAAGTGGGGAGGGGTGGGAGTGGTCAAAGTGGGGAGGGGTGGGAGTGGTCAAAGTGGGGAGGGTGGGAGTGGTCAAAGTGGGGAGGGGTGGGAGTGGTCAAAGTGGGGAGGGGTGGGAGTGGTCAAAGTGGGGAGGGGTGGGAGTGGTCAAAGTGGGGAGGGGTGGGAGTGGTCAAAGTGGGGAGGGGTAGGAGTGGACAAAGTGGGGAGGGGTAGGAGTGGACAAAGTGGGGAGGGGTAGGAGTGGACAAAGTGGGGAGGGGTAGGAGTGGACAAAGTGGGGAGGGGTAGGAGTGGACAAAGTGGGGAGGGGTAGGAGTGGACAAAGTGGGGAGGGGTAGGAGTGGACAAAGTGGGGAGGGGTAGGAGTGGACAAAGTGGGGAGGGGTAGGAGTGGACAAAGTGGGGAGGGGTAGGAGTGGACAAAGTGGGGAGGGGTAGGAGTGGACAAAGTGGGGAGGGGTAGGAGTGGACAAAGTGGGGAGGGGTAGGAGTGGACAAAGTGGGGAGGGGTAGGAGTGGACAAAGTGGGGAGGGGTAGGAGTGGACAAAGTGGGGAGGGGTAGGAGTGGACAAAGTGGGGAGGGGTAGGAGTGGACAAAGTGGGGAGGGGTAGGAGTGGACAAAGTGGGGAGGGGTAGGAGTGGACAAAGTGGGGAGGGGTAGGAGTGGACAAAGTGGGGAGGGGTAGGAGTGGACAAAGTGGGGAGGGGTAGGAGTGGACAAAGTGGGGAGGGGTAGGAGTGGACAAAGTGGGGAGGGGTAGGAGTGGACAAAGTGGGGAGGGGTAGGAGTGGACAAAGTGGGAGGGGTAGGAGTGGACAAAGTGGGGAGGGGTAGGAGTGGACAAAGTGGGGAGGGGTAGGAGTGGACAAAGTGGGGGGGGTAGGAGTGGACAAAGTGGGGAGGGGTAGGAGTGGACAAAGTGGGGAGGGGTAGGAGTGGACAAAGTGGGGAGGGGTAGGAGTGGACAAAGTGGGGAGGGGTAGGAGTGGACAAAGTGGGGGGGGAGGAGTGGACAAAGTGGGGGGGGGAGGAGGGACAAAGTGGGGGGGGGGAGGAGAGGACAAAGTGGGGGGGGGGGGGGAGAAGACACGGGGGAGGGAGGACACGGGGGAGGAGGGGGAGGAGAGGACACGGGGGAGGAGGGGGAGGAGAGGACACGGGGGAGGAGAGGGGAGGAGAGGACACACGGGGGAGGAGGGGGGGGGGAGGAGAGGACACGGGGGGAGGAGAGGACACGGGGGGAGGAGGGGGAGGAGAGGACACGGGGGAGGAGAGGAGAGGACACGGGGGAGGAGAGGACACGGGGGGAGGAGGGGGAGGAGAGGACACGGGGGAGAGGAGGGGGGGGGAGGAGAGGACACGGGGGAGGAGGGAGGGGGGGGAGGAGAGGAGACGGATATACTTGGTGAAAATGCAAATTGTATTTAGGAACCGGTGACGCTCCTTTTTACTGAGATTTAACTATTTGTAAACCAAACGATTTTTTATTTTGCTAGGTTTCTCCTATGAGGCACAGGAGTGCAATTCGTTTTGCACTCCTGTGACTCGTTTTCAATGGAGAATGGTCTGAAGTCCGTTCTCTGCTGACGTCACCAGGATCAGTCCAGGCACTACGCCATCCCGACTTCGGAAGTCTGGAGCCACCAGGTGCCTGGACTAATGGCAGTCTCAGCCTCTCAGCGAGCCGCTGAGGCTGCCGTTCCTTGCCACTCCACAGCTCAGCGCTCCAGTGAGCATAAAGGAGCAGAGAGGAGAGCTTCTGAATGACAAGCAGGACTATGTGATGGTGCGCTCCCAGAACACCTGCAATTCAAATGAATGCTATTACAGCGGGCAAACCCGACTCTCTGATGATCCGGCCGGCGTTTCCTTTTCCTCTGCACAGGTGAGGCTGTATTGATGGCCATTACTAGTAAAATAATAATAATAAAAATGCCATAAATCTATCCCACTGTAACTTTTGCGCAAGCCAATATATGCTGCTTGCATTTTTTTTTTTTTTTTTTTTACCAAAAATATGTAGAATTCATATTGGCTGGTAATTTATTTATTTTTTTTTAACTTTTTTTCTTTTTTTTTTTGAGGGGATATTTATTATAGCAAACACTAAAAAAATATATAATATTTTTTTCCAAATTATCGCTCTATTTTTGTTTATGGCGCAAAAAATAAAAAACCACAGAGGTGATCAAATACCACCAAAACAAAGCTCTATTTGTAAGAAAAAAGAACGTCGGTTTTGTTTGAGTGCAGCGTCGCACAACTGCGCATATGCTTGTTAAAGTTACGCTGTGCCGTATCACAAAAAAAGACCTGGTCATTAAGGGGGTAAACCTTCTGGTCCTTGAGTGGTTAAAGTGAAAATGGAAATAAAAAATTGCTAAAGTTTTTTTTTTTTCCTTGTATTTGTGGTGCGTACTTATCAAGAGGTCACTCCCTACTTGGCTGATTCAACAATATATTGGAGGTGTCTGACGGTTTTACTTTGTGAGACTAGGTTTTATGCAAGATATATATTTTTTGTTTCATATATAATCTTTTTGTCTTTCTAGCACAAAGCTCCGAACGCTCCGAGTTAACACTGCCCAGTTACTCACCATGCTGATGCCGGATCTGAATTTAGGAGAGATGGACTATGATGTTGACGTGATTGATGACATTCTACAGCAAGTCCTTGAACAGGCAGAGAAACAAGTCAATGGGAACGAGTAACTTCACTGCACAATTGAGCAATTACAGATTGTCTGAACTCAATTAAACGCTGCCCTCTTGTGGCTGGGAAGACTGCAAACTTTTTGGATTTCTCAGCTTCCACAGCATCGGCACATTATACCTTTACAAGCAGACTAATGGTTACATTTTATACAAGAGAAGATTTTTTCCTTTCCTTTTTTTTTTTTTAAAGGTATACAAGAGAAGTTTTATGCACTCTGCTGTTACCTCAGTTTTTATACAGATTTCCAGATGTTTTGCTGTATTTTTTTTAAAGCTTAAATTGCCAAATAAAAAGAGCGGTGAAATAACATTTTACAAATATTCAAGGATTTTGGAAGCTAGAAATTGTATTGACTCTCAAACATTTGATAAAACTGCCGTGTTTTTAACCTTGCGCAGCATTACACCGTTTCTGTTATTACCCGTTGCTGGTGGGCTGTATTATAAAACGGCGTTGTCATGCAAAATGAACTCTGCCAGCACTACGGCCAAAGTGAAAGATGGATTCCAGTGTATAGAAAATGCCATCACAAGAGTACCTACACTGAGCAGAACCTTTCGCAGCTCGTAAGATATACATCCTGAGATATCTATATATGTATTTGTTTCCTTTATAGGTTTCTTGAAAGCACAGTGAGCATGCACTAAGCCAATAGCATGGCTGGTCGTGCTAAAGTAATTTATTTCTGGGGGGAAAAAAAATGATTTACCTAAAAATGGACAAAAGCGTTTTCTGTTTATGCTCTAGATATCCAGTCTGTAGGGTGGTAATAGTGCCAGAAGTCTCCTGTAGCCTTGATTAGCTTACACACAAGGAAAAGTTGTGTTCAGGAATTCAGCCACTTTGTAATATTTGTAGGCAGACTACGAGTTAAAGTGGATGTCACAATGTAGAGTATAAGATTTCCTATCATCTGTGCCCAGCCTTGCCACACAGAGTTAATCCAGATCTGAGAAATCCTCTTTTAATGTTCAATGAAAATGAACAGAATTCCAGATAAAAACCTGCCTAAATAAAAAGTCAGTTTCTCTCTTCTTGCTTTGAGTGACAGGTTATTTACAAATCTACCTTGGACATGTTTATCATATGTTATGTTTTGTTTATCATAACATGAGGTATAAAAAGTGAGAAATCCACCCCTCCCCCACATAACACATCCTGGTAATATACAATGAACTTTGGATCACCTCATGTTATGATAAACATAACATATGATAAACATGTCCAAGCTAGATATGTAAATAACCTGTCACTCAAAGCGAGGAGAGAGAAAACGGACTTTATAATTTGGCAAGTTTTTATCTTGAATTCTGTTAATTCTCACTGAACATTAAAAGAGGATTACTCAGCGCTGGATTAACTCTGTGTGGCAAGACTGGGCACAGATGATAGGAAATCTTATACTCTACATCGTGACATCAAAAAATAAATTTTTTTTTTGGGGTTTACATCCACTTTAGGCCAACGAGGTGTATACCATATCCTGGAGATATGTCTATTATTTACGTCTGAGAAAATCGGTAGTAGGGAAAATTGACTTTAAAGGCACAAGTAAAAATATTTAATATACCTTTAAAAATATAAATATATAGTTTAATAGTTCACATAAATACAAATGTATACAGTACACATCAGATAAGACACAAACCATTATAATAAAGTGGACCCATTGGTTCCCCCAGGGGAAGTAACAAATATATACTTCCTGTGGGGCTATACTGTAAATATCAGAAAAAAGGGCCCACACTGAGATAAGGTAAAAACGCTTGGGTGTTTCCAAAGGTCCTTAAAGGGTTAAAAGAAGGGTCTACATGTTTCGCAACTATGAACGTTGCTTCTTCAGGAGCTTCTGCTTCTAGAAGAACAGACTTCAATTAGTATATAGCAGTGATGGCGAACCTTGGCACCCCAGATGTTTTGGAACTACATTTCCCATGATGCTCTTGCACTCTGCAGTGTAGCTGAGCATCATGGGAAATGTAGTTCCAAAACATCTGGGGTGCCAAGGTTCGCCATCACTGGTATATAGTATATACAGTAAGATGTAAGATTGTTGGAGTGCATATACATATGAATTGCATGCAAAATCTCCACAGAGAATGCTATAGAAGATATCGCCACAGACGGTGCTATAGAAGGTATCCCCACTAGCCTACACCAGAGTAATGCAGCAGCTGAACAAACCCCTTTCCTCTTACATCTGACAGGTTTATAGCTCTGCTGGAAGATACGCTTGCTGCTCTGAGATGAGAAAAGTGAACACAGCAGCTATGCCTGCCCATTCACAGAAGCCTTTGTATTTTGTGAATAAGTTCACAAAATACAAGGTCTTCTGTGATTGGCCAGGAGGAGCGGAGGGGCAGGCATAGCAGGTGCATCTTCACTACTATTGAAGATGATCAGAAGGTCCCGCATCGGGCTCCCAGAATTACAGAGATGGTTGTCTCCCGTGAGATCTATAAACTGGTTATATCTAAATAATAGAGACCTGTCCAGAAGGGGGTCATGCACCTCGTTGGACTTAACCAGGGATCCTCAAACTACGGCCCCCCAGCTGTTGCGGAACTACACATCCCATGAGACATTGTAAAACTCCTGACATTCACAGACCTGACTGGGCATGATGGGAATTGTAGTTCCTGAACAACTGGAGGGCCATAGTTTGAAGACCCATGGACTTAACTCATAGTATGCCTTTACTTTTTACAAAGGAGCTGAATTTCCGGAGTTTAGCTTTAAAGGGACTCTGTCTCTGCAACAAACAACTGCTATGGCGCCTTGAGGCACACATCACTGCAGCAGCTTCCAAATACCTGCAGATGTTGCTGAAAGGCAAAGCTCCAAAGTGTCCAAGTCGTTTTTGGAGCTTTATGTCCCTACAAGCTTACCACTATAATGTGGTGTTTTAACTGGCCAGTAAGAAGGCATTAAAGCTTCAGCGCTATTAGGTCTTGTTATGCAGGGGTAGGCAATCTTGGCACGCTAGCTGTTCTGAAAGTCCCATGAGGTGTTGCAAGACTAACAGCCACATGTTTAAAGCACAGCCTCTGAAGAAATGTGCAGCCTCTGGGAGTCAAAGTATTGCAAGTCAGACAGCCAGGTGATGGGCATTTTTTTTAAATTGAGATCTGCATTGGCGGCCTCTGTATTTCTCTGAAGATTTCTTTATAAACTGGAACAGAAGTAAATCTGTGTGTTGCTCTGTGTAGCAATGACTGTATTGTTTTTTTAAATGAAGGAAATGTTTTCATTCACATCACTCTCTGCCTTGGAGAGCCCATATAGGGCTACAGAGCCTATACATGCAGGAGGGGCACTATGTGTGTGTGTGTGTGTGTGTGTGTGTGTGTGTATGTATGTATGTATGTATGTATGTATGTATAATATATAAATATATAATATATATATATATATATAGTGTGTGTGTGTGTGTGTGTGTGTGTATATATATATATATATATATATATATATATATATATATAATAATTATACCGTATTTATTGGGGTATTGCGTGCTCCCGCGTATAGCGTGCACCCCTAACGACCCGAAATTCCTGTAAAAAAAACATTTTAGTACTTACAGTTTTGGTGTCTTGCGCGGCGGCCTTGTCCAGTCCGGCATCGGTCTTCGGTGTCCTCCCGGCTTCTCCAGTGCTGTCTCGAGTCGAATCCCCGCGCTCAGTTTGAACGCCTCCACCAACATATACCGAGTGCGGTACATTCGGCAAGGCTCGGCTTCGCTCGTGCTCACACTCTGTGACTTTTATGCGTGAGCACGAGCGAAGCCGAGCCTTGCCGAATGTACCCGAGTGTACTGCACTTGGTATATGTCGGCGGCTCACTTCAAACTGAGCGTGGGAAGCGGGATCGATTTTCCCCTTATTTTAAGGGGGGGAAAAGTGTGCGGTATACGCCAATAAATACGGTATATATAATATATAGATAATTTTTTGGAAGGAAACTCGAATGATTATAGTTGGACCCTGGTTTTTATTTGACCAAGGAATGCTACTAATGCTTAGCCCATTGTACTGCCTGACAAGGAGAAGCCTTTCTGACCACTGGGTGCACCAACTCTACATCTTCATTTCCCCATTGCAATTTTCATATTTATTTACCTTTTTGTTTCCAATAATCCGTTTTCTCACAGTTTCCTTTTGGATCTGATAAGATGAATATTGGACTGGTCCACAAAATTGAAAAAAAAAATGACTATGTTGATTATACTGTGGCAACACTCATCTCATTATCTGTTAGAATAAGTGATATATTGTTGTTGGTGAATACATTTGGGGTATTTTTTTATGTTATAAAGGAGTTTAATAATATTGGACCTCAATGATGAAAGTGTATGTATGGGTACAATGTTAAGTATATCGCGTATCCCCATGTTTTGGTTCTTTATATGCACTGCAAGTACTCAATAATTCCTGTTTTATCCTGGCAAAAACTCCTGGGCCTAGATTCACAAAGCGATTACGCCTGTGTAAATGTTGTTAGACAGGAGTAATTTCGAAATTTTTACGCAAAATCCTCAAACCATGAAAAGACAGTGTTTTTTTAGTGTTAGTACCAACTCCTGTGAAAATTGCGCTATTCCTGTTGTTTTTCAGGACACCTCCACAAAATTTCCTCTTCAAACGCAATCTCTTACGTTAGTCATTTTTTTTCCGAATATTAGTGTACTCCCCGCGTCGAATTTTCAACGTTTTTCATTTCTTTTATTATTTTTAACGGTCGTCCGGGAATAGGAATGTTCGTAAACGCCGCTATCAAACAACGAATACGTCACGACGTGATTTCGCGCAATGCACGGCGGGAAATTCCTGAACAGAGCTGCGCAGTTCGATCGTCGCGGGGACGCGCTAATTTAAATGTTCACGCCCCCTACTCACGTTTTCGATTGCGCGGGCGGAAAAAAAATACGTACAATGCGTCGCGCAAAAAAACTACTGAATTCGGCGTAGAGCTGGTGATAGAGGCAGCGTAGCGTATTTCATTACGCAGCGGAAATTAATCATGTGAATCTGCCCCCTGGTTTTCTGTGCTGAAATGCAAAGCAGTGTTTTTAGCCAACTCCTGTGCGCTATAGGACACCTCCACCCTATGTTACAGTGAGTGTACTCCAAATCAGGAGCAAGCATCCTACGGTGACAACACTGAACCTGCAGAATAAAGTACAGTTAGTGTTGTCACCTAAAGCAGAGGTTCACCCAAAAATCAACTTTCTGACATTAGATCCAGCATACTGCTAACATTTTTTTTTTTTTGTACTTATCGTTTTATGAGCCGTTGTTATCCAGCTCCGAGCGGGGAATCCTGCGGGGAATGGGCGTTCCTAAGCCAAGAGGAGTTGATTGACAGGCTGTTAAGGCATGTCACGCCTTCCGAAAATACCCAAAGTGACACTCTGCTATTTTCAGAAGGCGTTACACGCCTTAGCAGTCCGTCAATCAACTCCTCTTGGCTTAGGAACGCCCATTCCCCGCAGGATTCCCCGCTCGGAGCCTGATAACAACGGCTCATAAAACGATAAGTACAAAAAATAAAAATGTTAGCAGTATGCTGGATCTAATGTCAGAAAGTTGATTTTTGGATGAACCTCCGCTTTAGAACAGAAAGTTCGTTACTGGCAGATAAAAGTAAATGGGAAACAAAAATTTAAAAAAAAAAAAAGAAGCAAACGGCACAAAGACTGGTAAGCTGAAACATATTCTATTTTCTTTGGGTTTAGAAAAACTTTATCAAGACCCATTAGATTCCATAAACAGGAGTAATACTATTGTAAAATGCCTGAAAAGTTAACCTATCGCAGGGGGAAAACTCAATTTCATTGTAGGCCGCATCAGCAGTATGGTTGACCTCAAAAGAGCGGCTGTATCTGGGTGCGCTACTTAGAGTGCAGAGTTCAGGATTATGCTGTGTAGAAAGTTCAGGAGTGTGGAATGTACAGAGTTTAGGGGGAGGGGGGGCACTGCGTTCATAGTGCAGAGCTCAAGGGTGCACAATGTACAAAATGAAGGGTTTAGGTTGTGAAGAGTTCAGGGGTGCACTTTGTATAGAATGCAGGCTTTAGGTTGTGAGGTGCTCAGGGGTTTGTGTGTGTACAAAGTGCAGAGTTATGGGTACACTATGTACAGAATGCAGGGTTTAGGGGTGTTCTACATACAGACTGCTGGTTGTGCCACCCCAAAGTTTCCTTCTCTCTCCTCTCCTGTGTAGGTGGCCCACCTTCCAGGGAGATTCTCTCTCTGGAGATCTGTTCCCACCGTGAGTGAGTGCAGAGATCTATTAGATCTGTGAGCCGCTGAGCAGAGCTATCCCTTTTTAAAGGCTTATGTGATTACAAGTGACAGTGCGGAGCCAGAGGTGGTGGAATGGTGTTCCATTGTGTTCTGGTTGCAAAACAGGGTGCAAGTGGTACATGACGAGGCCTGTGTTTGACATGTAATCAAATGCATTTTAACTTAATATGGCCAATAGAGTAGAACTTAAAGTGTTACTAAACCCACAACTGTAAAATCAGTCTGTATATACAGTAAATCATGCTTGTTATACGTACTGTGGAACCTAAGGGGTTAATTCTCTGCACTGTGTAAAAAG
The DNA here is from genome assembly GCA_029574335.1 of Rana kukunoris. Lineage (NCBI taxonomy): Eukaryota > Metazoa > Chordata > Amphibia > Anura > Ranidae > Rana > Rana kukunoris. Next base: position 585,016,260 of record CM056050.1, read on the forward strand.
GCTGTTTGATCCTGTCTTCTCTGATCCGCCTTCTTTCACTGACTTAATTAAAACAGGTCCGAATAGTACAGAGTCTATGGAGTCTTTCTGCACATGCTCAGTTTTGTGTGTATTGCTAGAGAGGTTTTTTTTTCCTTTTGGAGAGTGCATGTGATCAGCACAAGGCCAATCCGCACTGTCTAGATAGAGGGCCAGGGGTCCTGGATCCTGAAGGGACAGCCAGTGCAGTATGAAAACTCCTCCTACAAATTTTAACCAGGCACCACTGATAGTCGCAAGACTGATATATATTGCTGATGAGAAAATGCATTTGGCATTTTATATTTACTAATATAATTGCATTTCCATGTTCTATGTACTGTGGGAGACCAAATATAGTGAATGCAGGTTCTGAATTTAATAACACTTTAAACGCCAAAATGTCCAATATAACCGTTTTTTTGCATTTAAGTAGACATTAAGGGGGTGTATTTTTTTCCAAAAATTTCTGTTTGTGTCTTGGCAGTCACACAGCCATCAATAAAAATCCCTGTACTGGATCTAATCTGTTAAAGGTCAATTTCTATTTACTTTCTATGATCATGAGCTCCATCTAGTGGCCATAATGCAATATTTTTCTGATTGCAGTTTTTTAGGAAAATACAGCATTATGGCCACTAGATGGAGATGAAGATTATTTGAAATACATTTAAAACTGAAATTTTTACACATAATACACGCATTACGGGGATTGAAATGTCTAGGAATTTTTTATAAATACGCCCATAACTGTCTGAAGGACATTTCATGTTGCCCATTGCATTCATATTCTCCCTTGCATGCTTCTAGAGCAGCACGAGAGAATATGATAGGTGGGTTGAAGTAGATTTCTTCCCTGGGCCTCCTGGATGAAAAGTGTAAAAGAAAAATGAAGAAAAATTTGATTTTGTTGTCTATAACTGGTCAGATTATAAGTGCACCTAAAGACTCATAGTTGAGTTGCATCCGACTACTTTTTTTATTTATTTTTTAAATATAAAACAAATAAAGCTTTTGCCATTGTAGTCAATACATTTTAGTGAAGAGAGAGCCCATCTCGGGAGATGTACCACTGAAAATATCTCATCTGATTGGCATTCACACTTGACCCCCCAGGATAAATTAAATGTATCTAAACCCAAGAAAAAAATATATATATATATTGCCTCTTAGCAGTCCATATATGTCGTTGTTACAGAACAGCTCCAGGTAGTCATATTGCTTTGCATTCTCAGAAAATTACAGCGACTGCAGATAGAAAAGGAAAGATCATTTTTAATAACATTCAATTACAATATTACTTGTGTTGCAATTGTATACGCTATATTATTTTTTTTCTTTATTTGCTGGGGGTTTTTTTTTGTTCCCCCACAAAAGTGGAGTTACCTTTTTAATGGACCAAAATGGGAGAAAATTGGAAAAATTGCTAGGTTTACATATCTTATTAAAGAGAGATGGGTCCTTGTGCACAGTAAATGGGCTGTTTGTTTATGTGAAAAGAATAAAGGCAAAGCCCCCTAGTCGGACTTTAACCTCCCTGGCGGTATGATTCTGTCTGGAATTACGTACCAAAAGCGGTACAATTATTTGCATGGAAATTTGGCGTTTTATACTGTAGGCCTGCAATTCTTAGGAATAACTTGCTTAAATCTGTCCAAACAAGACATCCCGGGTATGATAAAGTTTAAGAAACAAAATCATAATTTTTTATATAAAAAAAAACTATAAATAATTATAAAAATTATAATGAATTATAATAAAACATATTCAATAATGTAATCAACTCAAAAACACTGAAATTTGCTCAGCAGAATGTCGCTGTCATTTTTTTTTTTTTTATGACAATTTCCCCACAAATCGCTATCGCTCATTCTGCAAGTGATTATAATTTATTATCGCTGTTTTCTAGCTGATCTAAAACCATTTTTGACATAAAGGGACACTTTTGGTTGCATGGGCAATCTACAGTTTCCAGGCAAAAGAACACTTTTTATTTTATAAAAGAACATTGGGCACAGGACAGACCACTGGGACATGGGAGGTGTGTATTTTTACAACAGTACTTAATCAAAGATTACAGTATACTGTATGAAAGTGTTTGTTTACTTTTTTGAATTTGGCGCCGTCCCGCTTCCGTGCGTCCTAACGCGCAGGAAACGGAGATGGCGGCACACGGGGACGCTTGTGAATCAGCGAGCACCCGCTCGCTCACACAGGGGGATGCATCGCTGGATCCAGAGAAGGTAAGCAGCGCGCGCTGCAGGCTCTGCATGCCTACCCCGAGCGTGACTCGGGGATACCGTTCTTAGCAGTAAAAACCCACCCCGAGTCACGCTCGGGGATACCGCCAGGGAGGTTAAAGGCACTGTGGTGTGTCAAATGTAGTTAGAGAGAACATAGTATTACAATATAATTTATTGAAGAAGTATCAGATAAAAGTTGATTACATGATCTATAACAAATACAAAAAATACAAAATAATGAAATATAGTTCAACATATATTGCTGTGTGGTCCCGACGTTTCAGGGAGACATAGTCCCTTTCTTCAGGGGTATTCAGGATTCACAGCTAGTGAACTGTATGTACTCGAATCAGTAATCATGTATTTAAAAACATGGGTTTCCGGAGATCCGAGTTGCTGGCCTGGCCATAGACAGAGCAGAATTTAACATGTGTTGTTGCAGATCTGCCTGTATCACTCCTTGGGAAGATAGATGCAGAGGAACTCATGGCGCAACAGCCAGGCCAGCAGACTCATGGTGTATACATGAATGAGGCCCAGTTCATACTTGAATCACAAGAAAGGGACTACTCCCTGAGGCCCACAGCAATTTGTTGACATTTTCATTTTGTATTTTTTGTATTTGTTATAGATCAGTAATCAACTTTTATCTGTCTTCTTCATAAATTATATTGGTTGTCCCGATACCACTTTTTTAGGATGTGGCCGAGTACAAGTACCGATACTTTTTTTCATGTACTCGCCGATACCGAATACCTCTAACAGATACACCCAAAAGCAGAGGCATTTTTTTTTGCAACAGCTAAGGTTCGCATGCATCCCCCCACATCTGCCTGTATTGCGGCTCAGTGTATGAATGAGGCCATACTTCACATACTGAGGCCCACATCCTGTCTATGGTTGTCCCCATACCTGTAGTACTTTTTTTCATGATGCCGCTACTTTTTTTTAAACGCCCCCCACATGCTGCCCCCATATATTGGGTTAATCCCTGTGCTGCTGGGTTATTACACGGATCGGTGCATAGACACTCCCCCATGCTCGGGATTTGACAGATCCGTCCAATCCCGAGAAGGGGAGTGTCTATACATGGCGCGGCGGGCATTATAAGTATTCAAACGAAAGCTTGTAATGCGCGCTGTATTGCAGGGAGATAAACGCGGCGGTGGCTTTGCGGTGGCGGGGGGAGGGAGAAAGTATTCTATTTAGGTATCGGGGGTATTTGCGGGAGTACAAGTACTCCCGCAAATACTCGGTATCGGTCCCGATACCGATACTAGTATCGGTATCGGGACAACCCCAACTAAAAGTATTTGGACACCTGCCTTCACACACACACATGAACTTTAATGGCATCCCAGTCTTAGTCCGTAGGGTTCAATATTGAGTTGGCCCGCTCTTTGCAGCTATAACAGCTTCAACTCTTCTGGGAAGGCTGTCCAAAAGGTTTAGGAGTGTCTATGGGAATGTTTGACCATTCTTCCAGAAGCACATTTGTGAGGTTAGACACTGATGTTGGGTGAGAAGGCCTGACTCGCAGTCTCCACTCTAATTCATCCCAAAGGTGTTTTATCTGGTTGAGGTCAGGGCTCTGTGCAGGCCAGTCAAGTTCCTCCACCCCCAAATTCCCTCATCCATGTCTTTATGGACCTTGCTTTGTGCACTGGTCCAAATCATTTGGTAGAGGGGGGATTAGGGTGTGGGATTGTTTTTCAGGGGTTGGGTTTGGCCCCTTGGTTCCAGTGAAGGGAACTCTTAGGCCGGGTTCACACCTATGTGAATTGAGTGCGGCTTAAACTGCATCCAATACGCAGAACATTTCTAAATACATTGTTTTCAATGAGGCTGGTTCACATATGTGCGACGCATTCGCACTGCGCATTGCAGAAAAAACGTGTGCATCTTTTAGGCCCTGCAGTGCGGCTCAGGTGCGAATTCAGGGCTATTATCTTCTATGGCAGTGATGGTGAACCTTGGCACCCCAGATGTTTTGGAACTACATTTCCCATGATGCTCAACTACACTGTAGAGTGCATGAGAATCATGGGAAATGTAGTTCCAAAACATCTGGGGTGCGAGGTTCGCCATCACTGTTCTATGGGAACGCAGCTGATTCGCTGATGTGTTCATTTCTTCTCAGGATTTGTCTCCTTCAGCTCAATACACTCCCCCCCTCCTCTCCCAGGTCTCCAAATTCGCAGCTAATCTGGCCCTTAAATGCAGTGGATTTGCTGAACACTTCTCTTATATCTCTGCAGAGATAAGAGAGCTGAAATTTGCACCACACTAGTGTGAATCCGGTCTAAAGACGTCAGCATACCAAGATATTTTGGACAATTTCATGTTCCCAACTTTGTGGGAACAGTTTGGGATGGCATGACTGCACACCAGTGTACAAAGAAAGGTCCATAAAGACATGAGGGAGTTTGGGGTGGAGGAACTTGACTGGGCTGAACTCAACCCGATAGAACACCTTTGGGGATGAAATAAAGTGGAGACTGCGAGCCAGGACTTCTCGTCCAACATCAGTGCCTGACCTCACAAATGCACTTCTGGAAGAATGGTCAAACGTTCCCATAGACACTCCTAAACCTTGTGGACGGCCTTCCCAGAAGAGGTGAAGCTGTTATAGCTGCAAAGAGTGGGCCAACTCGATATTGAACCCTACGGACTAAGACTGGGATGTCATTAAAGTTCATGTGCGTCTAAAAGCAGGTGTCCCAATATTTGTGGTAATATAGTGTATGTGCATTTGACAGTATGGCATTGTGAGAATGTGATTGGTTGGTATAGAATACTGCAATCCCTTGATCTTTAACATCTTGGCAATCTGTTGGGGGAAAAAATATATATTCTTCATATTTGAGACAATACAGTATTGGGCTTTTCCGTGTTGAATTAATGAGGGATTGTTTATTACTCTATTTATAAAAGATATACGTTTTGTTTTATTTTATAATTGTTAGCCAGGTATTAATGTATGACTATGATGCAAGGCTCCATAACGTGATGTGGTGCCAGAAAGGGTGTCCGTTTTGGGGCATAGGCCCCCCTTCAAAAATAAAGGTACATAGATAAGTGTTGGTTATCTCAGAGGTGACTATGCAAAATCCACTGGTATTAAGAGCATTTTATTTATTTAATGCTGTGAAGGCACTGACCAGGAGAGGTCACGGCAAAAGTCATTTTATTCTTGATTTTTTTTGGTCAAAAATGTATAAAAGGTAATAATAAAAAAATAAAAAAACAGCTTTGTTGCATCATTCTGAACCTTGGCTGAGTATTGTACATAGATGTAAGATTTTCTCTGTATTCTTCCAATATGACTTTGTAATGTTTTCATATCTAGTGTTATCAGTCAGCAAAAGAGGATCGAATCAGAGTGCTAATGTCTTCATACCTGTATTTATATTTCTGAGATTTTTTTTTCCATTTACCATTTCAATAAATACAATTTTGTTTGATTTTTTTTTTTTGTGTGTTTCTGTGTGTGGGAATTTTTCTTTTTTTTCTTTGACATGTAGCCCTGCAAGATGTCCCTAGACTGTGGGATTTGAATGCAGTTGTGCTTTTCAATTGCCAGTAATTAAGGTTGTCCCGCCACCGATACTAGTATCGGCAGGGCCGCCATCAGGGGGGTACAGGTATTACACCTGTAAGGGGTCCGGAGGCCCCCAGGGCACCAGATGGCAACCCCCCTCTTTTTTTTTATTTATTTTTTATAAAAAATATTTATTTTTTAATATATTTTTATTTTATTTTTTTATTAAAGGGACAATTTTTTTCTTTTATTATTTTTTAGGGGTCCGGAGGCCCCAGATGGCAACCCCCTCTTTTTTTTGTTTTATTTTTTATAAAAAATATATTTTTTATATATTTTTTTTTTATTAAAGGGACAATTTTTTTCTTTTATTATTTTTTAGGGGTCCGGAGGCCCCAGATGGCAACCCCCTCTTTTTTTTGTTTTATTTTTTATAAAAAATATATTTTTTATATATTTTTTTTTTTATTAAAGGGACAATTTTTTTTCTTTTAAGATTTTATAGAGTTCCAGAGGTCCCCAAGGGCCCGGAGGGCCCCAGATGGCAACCCCCTCTTTTTTAAATTTATTTTTGATAAAAAAAATATTTTTTAATATATTTTTATTTTATTTTTTAAAGGGCCAGAGGTCCTTTTTTCTCTTTTCTTTTTATTAAAGGACCTAGAGGTCCCCAGGGCCGCGAATGGCTACTCCCCTTTTTTTTATATTTTTTTTCTTTATTTCTTCATTTTTTGTAAAGACCCCCCCCCCCCCCGCTTCTCAATTTCAGATGGCAGGCCCCCCCCCCCCCCCGGTTCTCCAGGGGGCCCATGAAGCTGTGTAAGGGGCCCCATAATTCCAAATGTGGCCCCTGAGTATCCGGACCGATACCGAGTATTTGTGCTAGTACTTGTACTCGCACAAATGCTACCGATGCCTAATCCGATACCTGGGATGGGAAAGGCGGCATTCAATATGGGCATAGTCAGTGGGTGGAGTCAGCAGGCAGAGCGGAGATAGAGTCCTCAAGCAGGTAAGCTGGCCTGACCGAGGTGCAGGGTCTATCCGCATCATCGTGACTGGAGCCATCACATTTAGTAACTAAATAGACGCTCCGTGTTGCCGTCAGTGCTTGGACATCCGATGCCCATCTTGGTACACCCTGCACTCGGCCACGTCAGTGCCCACCCATCAGGGCCACTGCCAGCCATCAGTGCCACCTATCACTGTTGGCCATCAGTGTGTGCCACCTATCAGTGCTGCATAATGAGTGCCAACTATCGGTGCTCATCAATCAGTGCCACTGCCAGCCATCAGTCCTGACTCCGAACCATCAGTCAGTGCCACCTTTTAGTACCCATCAGTTAGTGCCAGCCATCAATGCATCACTGTCGCGTGACATTAAAAAAAAGGAATCGGTATCAGCGAGTACTTGAAAAACAGTATCGGTACTTGTACTCAGTCTTAGGCCTCGTACACACGGGGCATTCTATCTGTTCAAATCGGTCGGACCGACCGATTTGAACAGATCTGTCTGCTGGGATTTTGGTTTGCTCGCGTGTACACACGAGCAAACCAAAATCCCCGCCAGCAGACAGCGCGCTGACGTGTCGGTGACGTTGACGCCGCCACGTCACCGCACCAGGAAGTAAAACACTTCCGCGCATCCGCCGAAACCATTCGGCGCCGGTGCGAGAAGACATGTCTGCTGGTAAGCATACTAACCAGCAGACATGTCGGGCGGACGGGTTCCCAGCCGACAGATTTCAAAGCATGCTTTGAAATCTGTCGGGTGGCCAAATCCGTCTGTTTGCCCGTACACGATCGAATCTGTCTGCTGAAACGGTCTAGCAGACCGTTTCCAGTAGACAGATTTGATCGTGTGTACGAGGCCTTAAAGTGGTATCGGGACAACCCTACCAGTAATGTTTCCTATGTGTTTTATCACTGTAAAGCTTTCCAAAAACAAAAGTTAAAGCGGTGGTTCACCCTAAAACAACTCTGTCCCATCCCATCCAGCATACTGGCGTCAGCATGTTTTTTTTTTTTTAATCGCTCTACTTACTGTGTAATGGATAATTTTATTTTCTCCCTCCCGCGGGGAACGGGGCGGCTATGGCACGTTACACCTTCCGAAAACAGCCAGGCTAGGACTCGGCTCTTCCCGGCGCACAGACCTAGGAGCTGTCGTGGGTGTACAAAGTACAAACATGCATGCTCAGAATGTTAAAATCAACCAACACTGGCAGAAGTTGACCAAAGGGTCCCGCAAAAGAGCTGACAAACCACGAGACTTGGTGAATGTTGGCTGAAAAATTCCTGCCGTGTGTATGTATACCAAGTTTGAAGTCCCACCATGTGTATGAGGCTTTAGACGGGGTCACGTGACGCGTGGCCCACCTCCCCTATAAAAGAAATATCAAGCTCCGGCGCGTTATTCGTGGAGCTGTGCTCTGAATGGATGGATCTTCTCATCGATGGACCGATCAGCCGTCGCCGGAGAGATCACCCGGCGCTGAATAGAAGACAACGTTGGAGCGGGTCGCTGCATCGATCGTGGATTTTTACCGCTGGATTTTTTATTTGGTTTAATTAACCACTTCCCTTCTGGGCATGTAAACCCCCTTTTTCAGCTTGCGGCACTGCGTCGCTTTAACTGACAATTGCGCGGTCGTGCGATATGGCTCCCAAACAAAATTGGCGTCCTTTTTCCCCCACAAGTAGAGCTTTCTTTTGGTGGTAATTTGGTCACCTCTGCGGTTTTTATTTTTTGCGCTATAAACAAAAAAGGACGACAATTTTGAAAAAAAATACAATTTGTTGCTATAAAAAATAGCCCAATTTTAAAAAAAAAATTCAGTTTAGGGCGATACGTATTCTTCTACATATTTTTGGTTAAAAAAAAAAAAAAAATCGCAATAAGCGACTGGTTTGCGCAAAAGTTATAGCGCCTACAAAATAAGGGACAGAATTGTTGTTTTTTATTTTTTTTTTTACTAGTAATGGCGGCGATCTGCGATTTTTATTGCGACTGCGACGTTATGGCGAACACATCGGACACTTTTGACACATTTTTGGCACCATTCACATTTATACTGCAATCAGTGCTATAAATATGCTCTAATTACTGTATAAATGTGACTGGCAGGGAAGGGGTTAACACTAGGGGGTGAGATAGGGGTTAATGTGTTTCCTGCATTGTGTTCTAACTGTAGGGGGAGGGGGGGTGACCGATCTGTGTCCCTATGTACTAGGAACACAGATCGGTATGCTCTCTCTATGACAGGACGCTGTCATTGTGAGAGCCGGCAATGAGAGATGATCTCATATGTTTACATATGAGATCATCTCTCATTGGCCCATCAGATCGCATCGCAAACAGCCACTCTGATTGGCCGTTCGCGGCGATCTGTGATTGGCTGTGTCCAAGGGACACGGCCAGTACACAAGTTCCCCGCTGCGCGCTCTGGAGCGCGCGCTGGGAACGAGGAAAGGGGCTGCCGTGAAAACACGGCAGCCCGGAGATTTAGAGCCACCCTGCGGCCTCAAAGCACCCTCCCAATGTTGAGGGCATGTGGCCTGGTGCGGTTCAGGAGAGGGGGGGCCGCACTCTGCCCCCCCCCCTCTTTTCTGCGGCCGGCCAGGTCAACGTGCTCGGATAAGGGGTCTGGTGTGGATTTTAGAAGGTACTCCACGCCATTTTTTTTAGGTGAAGTTCCCCTTAAAATCCACACCAGACCTGAAGGGTCTGGTATGGATATTTGGGAGGAACCCCACGTATTTTTTTTTTTAATTAACGACGGGGTTCCCCTTAATATCCATGCCAGACCTAAAGGGTCTGATTATTGAATTTGGGGGGACCCCCCCACGCATTTTAATTTTTTTTTATTACTGAAAGTCTGGGTCCCATTGACTTCAATGGTGTTCGGAGTCCGGGTTCGGGTTCCCGAACCCGAACTTCCAGGTGTTCGCTCAACTCTAGTGAAGACACCTTGTTCTAGTGACATCATCCCATCCTTGGTGTCAAGAACCTGAACAAGAATCCAACTTTTACCCACATTTCTAGATGGCAATTTCCAGGGCCGCCATCGGGGGGTACAGGCATTACACCTGTAAGGGCACTGGTGGTCCCCAGAGGCCCGGCTGGCCCCCTCCCCTTTTCTTTTTAATTAAAAAATAATATATATATTTTTTTGCATTACACCTGTAAGGGGCCCGATGGTCCCATGGGCCCCTTACAGGCCCGGCTGGCCCCCCTGCCGTTTTTTTTTTGCATTACACCTGTAAGGGGCCTTATGGTGCCCAGAGCCCCTTACAGACCCAGCTGGCCCCCCTCCCTTTTTTTTTTTTATATAATTTTTTTTGCATTACACCTACAAGGGGCCCGATGGTCCCCTGGACCCCTTACAGGCCCGGCTCGCCCCCTACAATTTTTTATTGCATTACACCTGTAAGGGGCCCGATGGTCCCCAGGCCCCCCCCCTTTTTATTTTGCGTCCAGAGAGAAGAGATTACACTTGTTATTTTTACGTCAGCACCCCCCCCCCGGTTCTGTGCTCCAGGGGGGCCCTGCCTAAAGCTGTGTAAGGGGCCCCAAAATTTGTGATGGCTGCTGTGGCATACTGGAATGATTGAGCGATATTCTACCTGCAAAGAATGACAGTAACATTTTAGTTCAGTCTTATAATTTATTGCCAGTTATAGTTTATAAAACAACCAAGATTGTGTTTAGGAACTCCTCCCACACCCAAACACAATACAAGCGCTAACGGAATGTACTAATACCAGATAGAACTATGCTGAAATTTTTTACTTGTCAAAGAAAAAATATATAAATGAATTAAATGCAACCGCTACCATAAAGCTTGGTGCACGGACCAATTAGACAAAAAATCAAAGGGTAAATCATGGAACCTGAAAAACTTAGATCAGACAATGTAGCATTATTATTACTGGTTAATTTTGCTACATTGCCTGATCCAAGTTTTTCAGGTTCCATGATTTACCCTTTGATTTTTTTTTTCAGTTATAGTTTATATTGATGTGCTTTAAAGAGTCACATCATTCGGTTACACTTATAATGAGCTGTCGGATCATGCCCGCCTCGCTCCCTCTCTGTAGAGCGTGTCTCGACTGGCGGCATATTCCCGGACGTTGGAGAGGCCGGGCAAAATGCAGCAGCCCAGGCCGCAGCGATTGATGTTCATGTTGCGGACGCTGTCCCACCCACTGGTCTTCCTGTCATAGTACTCTGCTTCGGAGGTCGTTGTGATACCGTTGAAACCTCCAATCACATAAAGAAGATCCTCAAGTACTTCAATCCCGAGGTTGCTGCGTGGTCTAAACATGGAGGAGATCTCGGTCCAGCTGTTGTTAGCTGGGTTATAGGCCTCGGCACTGCTTAGTCTGTCAAATCCATCAAATCCTCCGACCTGTAAGAGACAACACGTGTTACCGTGTACTACTTCATGTGGAAAAAGAGGTTTTACAAGGATGATGGGTATGGTCCTAATGGTCCCCATAACACAATGGACCTGGTCTGAATATAGCATGTAACACTTATGCCAGTGGCGGTGCTTCCATAGAGGGCGCCGGAGCGCTGCCCCTCATTACAATACATAGATTCATGCATTGCATGAATCTATGTATTGTTGCTGCTGCTGCCGACTATTCAGATGGCCGGCCGGATGGTGAGAGCCGGCCATCTCAATAACGGCAGCTGGTTGGCTGTGTGGAAGTGCCTATCAGAGCCAGCTTTCCGAGTACAGCCCTCAGGCTGTATTCGGCTTCCAGATACTTATCTAAGAGACGTACGGGGGTGCGTTCCTTGGATAAGACTGACAGGTGTCTCAGCCAATCAGGATCACCGGTTCTGGTGATAGTGGCATCAATTGGCACACTGGCACCAATGGGCACAGTGGCCACAATTAAAGGGCACAGTGGCATCAATTGGCACAGTGGCGACAATTAAAGGGCACAGTAGCGACAATTTTCACAGTGGCGACAATTGATGGGCACAGTGGCTGCGTTTGATGGCATGGCACAGTGGTGACAATTGATGGCACAGTGTCTGCGTTTGATGGGCCCAGTGGCTGCATTTGATGGGCACCAGTGGCTGCATTTGATGGGCACAGTGAGGCTGCAATTGTTTTTTTTATTTTCCCCCCTAACAAAAATTTTGAGCATCGGCCGCCACTGCTTTATGCCACGTACACACGATCGGAATTCCGATGGAATTTTTTGTCAGAATTCCGATGAAGCTGACTTTCATCAGTCTTGCCTACACACTATCAGATTAAATTCCGACCGTCCAAAACGCAGTGAAGTAAAACACTACGGCGAGCCCAGAAATATTAAGTTTAATGCTTCCGAGCATGCGTCGACTTGATTCTGAGCATGTGTGGATGTTTCTCCGATGGAGTTCCACACAAACGATCGGAATTTCCTATCTTTTTTTTTCATCAGAAAAATTTAAAACATGTTTTATTTTTTTTTACACCAATAGAAAAAAAGTCAGATGGGGCCCACACACGATAGTTTTTTCCGATGAAAAAAGTCCATCGGACATACTTGCCAACTGTCCCGAATTTCCAGGGACATTCCTGGGATGTAAACCTTTGTCCCGGTCTTACCGTTTGCCGGGAAATGTCCCTGGAAATAGATGTTTTCATAGCTGTGGCCAGCGCTGGTAAAATGTCTTTGCCGGCCACCATTTTTAAAAAAGACCAGCTCCATCCCTCGTACATCTCTGATGCCGCGTACACACGATCGATTCATCTGATGAAAACAGTCTGATGGACCGTTTTCATCAGACGAACCGATCGTGTGTGTGGGCCCCATCGTTTTTTTATCCATCAGTGAAAAAACTAGAAACTTGTTTTAAAATTATCAGATGGTTAAAAAACCTGAAAAAAAACAAGAAAAAAAACGATCGTCTGTGTGGAAGTCCATAGGTTAAAAATCCACGCATGCTCAGAATCAAGTCAACGCATGCTTGGAAGCATTGAACTTCATTTTTCTCAGCATGTTGCTGTGTTTTACGTCACCGCGTTCTGACACAATCAATTTTTTTAACTGATGGTGTGTAGGCAAGACTGATGAAAGTCAGCTTCATCGGATATCTGATGAAAAAATCCATCAGACCGTTTTCATTGGATGAACTGATCGTGTGTACAGGGCATTATTCTAACCACACACCCTTTGAGCCACGTATACACTGTACTGTATTACAAAGAACAACTTTATTTAGGTTGGGCTAACTAATGTGATATTTTATGCAACTTTGAATGTTTGAGTTGTAGTTACTTGCACAGCAGTCTGATTTAATTGTTAAAACCATGCAAACCGATTGCCTTAAAATAAACAAGTAAATGGTACTTGCAAAATGAATGTTGGAAAGACTGAAATAACTCATAACCTCTTGCCACACATGGGGCATATGGCCAGACCACATAATGTCACCAGCCTGCTTCTGGGTTTGGGGTGCACATGCCACCTGCCATCCATGCCGTGAATAGACAGAGCCAAAGTTAATCAACAGGTTATGATGGCTGAAACCTGCTGATCGTCTCTGTCCAATCACAGACAAGAGTGCTGTGTCATTGATCTGATTGTTTCTTCTGCCCTGTGAGCATGGAGGAAAAAAAAATAATCAAATCTGTGAATAAAACTGCACACATTATTCTTGTTAGGCACACAGTTAACCCTTTCATTGCCCTTAGATATTAACCGCTTCCCAGCCATCTCATTTATATAGTGTGCAATATTATATCTGATCACTGTATTAGTGTCACTATTAAGATCAGTGTCATTTAATGTACTTCCAGCCAGTGTCTGTTAGCCCTATAGGTTGCCTGCCACACTATTACAGTCTCACTACAAGTCACTGATCACCGCCATTAGAAATATAGCACCTATAGCTGTGTACATTCCATATTTACCATAGTGTGTAGACTATAACTTTCACACAAACCGAATGATATACACTTGGGATTTTTTTTTTTTACTAAAGTAAAAATGCATTCTGGCCTTGATTTAAATTTGACTGAGAGAATAATTCTCTGTTTGTTAAATGTCTGTTCTTTAATAAAATATAAATACCACCAAAAGAGCTTAATTTGTGTGAAAAAAAATAAATATATATATATATATATATATATATATATATATATATATATATATATATATATATATATATATATATATACACACACACACACACACACATATATATATATACACAGTGTAGCACAGTGCTGAATAACAAAAAAAAATGGCCAGTCATGAAGGGATTAAAATCTTCAGGATGTTAGGTATTTAATGGACTACATGTCCCATTCTCACAGTTACACACAAAAAATAAAAAAATGACAAAGTCCAAATTCAATTATGATTTTATTTTTTATTTTTCTTACGTTTATAGGAACTGACATTGCTCTTTTAAACTGTAACAACATTGCTCTCTAAAACTTTGTTTTTGTATTTTTCTCACTTTTATGTAAACTGACATTGTGCTTTTGAAAAAAATCTTTTAAGGAGAAGTCTCACCAGAGACATTCTTCTTTAATTACATAGGACATGGACTAAAGCACTAAGATAGTGCCAGCTAAGCTCTGCCCCCTCTCCTGGGGTCTCCGTCAGCTGCAGAACCCAGTAGACGGTGAGACGGGCATGGGAGCACTCTGTCAGCAGAATTCCCCAATACAGCACTCAGCGCTCCCCTCCTCTGACATGGGACTAAGTGCAATTTGTCCCATGCCCAATTAAATTAAAGTAGAATATATCTGGTGAGAACTCCTTTAAGCCTCATTTACACCATGCCATGTCCCACTGTGAGCTACAAATGGGTCACAGGAAAGCAAACAAACTTTACATTTTAACTCAACAGAAGATTCTTAAGACTTTGCAGATTTGGTGGGAGTCTATTCTCTCCCAGGCCAAGCATCACTCTTTGAATAAAGTTAAAAGTGTTTTTCATGGTTTTAGGGTATTCCAGGTGTAATGCATATGACAGTCCGAAGAAAAGGCAAAGTGCTTGAGGAAGGTTCTGCAGATCATCCATTACAATATCTCCCTCGGCTATGATGGCAATAGACACTGGGTCAAGGTGGAGAGGATTTGGAGAAGAAGGCAAATCTTCATCGATGACAGTCAGGAGTCCAACAGATACGTGTGCCCAGGCCTCATCGCTGTTAGAAGGCTGTACAACAACGACAAACAACATAATCACTGCCTTGTTCATTAAACCTGTCTCACCAACAGTACACAGCCTCACTGAAGTGGGTATTTAAAATGGGGCTGCATATCTGCGTACCTATCTGAATGCTAACACTTAGGAACTAGGACTCCCAAGTTCCCAGTCACCAAAGCAAATCCCCCCACACTTGTAAGATGCAACTGTGAGAAAGTTAATATGACCAAGCAGGTGATATAGAATGTACTGGGGTCATCCTCAAGTAGAACAGGGAGACCTCGGAGCACAAGAGTGCGCATTGCTGTCACATCAGGTTTCTACTAATGGATAACGATCAGCAGTTCAGTTTAATATTACATACAATTTGAAAAATACAGTACAAAATATGTTTATAAGAAAAGTATCATTACACTGTTTGACAGTTCAGGAAAGAGTTACTTTTAAGATATTTTTAAGATGCATCCATAGCCTTGTTTTTACAGCATTGGTCCACACACTCTCAACACCACTTTAACTGCTTGCGGACCACGGAATAGGGATTATACGGCGGCACCGCAAGATAGTTAATCCCTGGCGACGTACCAGTACGTCGTCTCACGATGTGAGACTTCACTGCGGGATCCCCTACACGCTGGGAGCAACTGATTGTTCCTCCCAGTAGATCGTTCTGGCAGAGGAAGGCCTCGTTCACACATAGCCGACTCCGTCGCAGTCCGTTCCGACGGAGTCCGCCTGTGTCTGCCAGCTCAGCGGGAGATCAGTCCGCAGATCTCCGCTGAGCCGACGGATGACAAGCTCCTCTCTGCTCACTGAGCGGGGAGGAGCTTGTCGAGTCCCGCTGTCCTCTATGGAGCGATCTGATGAAAACGGACAGCATGTCCGTTTTCATCAGATCTTTCCCGATCCGATCCGCATGGATGGGGACGTGAGCCCCATACGTTTGTTTTTAGCGGATCGGATCAGGTCGGATGTCAGCGGACATGTCTCCGCTGACATCCGACGCTCCATAGGGGTGCATGGAGCGCCCGTTCAGGTCCGCCTGAAAAACTGACAGACGGACCTGAACGGATCCATGTGTGAACGAGGCCGAAAACTGCCAGCACGTGCTGTGTGTAAACAAAGTACACAGCACGGTCTGGCTGGTTTTTCTCAGTCAGAAGAAAAGAAGAAATCCTGTGTGTAAAAAAATAAAAAGATCAACAAGTTAATAAAATACTGTTAGGCTTATTTAAAAAAAAAATTACAACAGAAAGTAGAAAAAAATCATTAAAAAAAATAAAAAAAGCGCAGCAGTGATCAAATACCACCAATAGAAAGCTCTACATGTGGCGGGAAAAGGGTGATAATTTTATTTGGGACCTATGTTGTATGTCTGTGCAATAAACCGTTAAAGTCGCACAGCGCAAAATTTAATTTTGGTCAGGAAGGGGGCAAAACACTGCCGGGCTCTAGTGGTTAAAAGTCAATACAGGGAGCAACATATATGCCTAAAGTGGCTGCAGTAGATGTTGCAGGTTGCACGTTTATGGTATCTAACATATTTCTATATAATACTGTAACTCTATACTTTACAGCAACAAAGTGAATCTTGTAAGTTGAGAATAAACAACAGAGGGTTTCTGTAGACTCACCTCTGAATTTATTTGCTGCACAAACTTTGACAATGTCGTTCCAACACTTCCTTTCTTGGACTGGAAGATTGTGACAAAGCGTGGGGTGTAGCGATCCAAGGAGTCGAAAAAGTTATTCAGCAGATTTGTGGCGGCTATTCTGTTGAACTCTGCTAGCACCTAAGGCGCACAGAAAAAAAATGAGAATTGGGCAAGTAGAGTAAAAAGTTAAAGTAGAGTTAAAGTAGATGTAGGAGTTTAAAAAAAAATAACCTCTATACCTTCCCTACTATAGCATCCCTGCAATGCTGTGGCCACTTCTGTCGCCAAAAACCAATTGATCACATAACCTTTGATTTCTCTGTTTAATCTCTTTCACCGAATGCTGGAGACTAGCTGGGTACAGCTGGCTTTGGCTCACTGTCAATCAGGCAGAGAGGGTGTATCTAGACAGCATTGTTGGGATACATCCCCAGCCTGCCCGGCTCCGGCGTGGCACTGCCGACTCTTAGCTGCATTCACACCTTAGCGTAGGCGATTTGCGATGTTTAGTACCGCGATTTACGGCGACAAATTGCAGCGTTTTGTACCACGATTTGCGGCGTCAAAAATGCGTTGTTTTAAAACCACGGTTTTGTACAGGTCATTGTCAGCTATCGAAAACGCCCAAGCCGCCCGATACGCGCGTCGAAAAGGGTCCGGGACTTGTTTGAAATTCGGCGTTCTTTCGACGTACAACGTTTTGCGTTAGGAGATGTGAACCATCTCCATAGCGAATAATGTTATTTTTCCCCTCTAGCGTCTTTGAGCGTCGCGCTTCAGGCGACAAAACGCCTAGGTGTGAATGCAGCCTAAGCTATTAGACTCTATTAGCTGAAAATCAGTCACAGGAATACATTAGGAAATGTATTCTGTGACCTAAAGAAGAGAAATATGGCCGAGAAACTTTCTCCATACTTCTCCTTTAACAGCTAATTCAGACATTCCCCCTACAACTAACTAGGAACACAGATGAGGTCACACTTAACCCCTTTAGCGCCCCCTAGTGGTTAACTCCCAAACTGCAATTGTCATTTTCACAGTAAACAATGCATTTTTATAGCATTTTTTGCTGTGAAAATGACAATGGTCCCAAAAATGTGTCAAAATTGTCCGATGTGTCCGCCATAATGTCGTAGTCATGAAAAAAAAAATCGCTGATCGCCGCCATTAGTAGTAAAAAAAAATTATGAATAAAAATGTAATATCCCATATTTGTAAACGCTATAAATTTTACGCAAACCAATCAATAAACGCTTATTGCGATTTATTTTTACCAAAAATAGGTAGAAGAATATGTATTGGCCTAAACTGAGGAAAACATTTGTTTTTATATAATTTTGGGGGATATCTATTTATTATAGCAAAAAGTTAAAAATATTGCATTTTTTTTTAAATTGTCGCTCTATTTTTGTTTATAGCGCAAAAAATAAAAACCGCAGGGGTGATCAAATACCACCAAAAGAAAGCTCTATTTGTGGGAAAAAAAGGACACCAATTTTGTTTGGGAGCCACGTTGCACGACCGTGCAATTGTCAGTTAAAGCAACGCAGTGCCGAATCGCAAAAAGGGGCCTGGTTCTTTACCTGCATTTTGGTCCAGGTCTTAAGTGGTTAACAATACAAAAAAAATTGCACACACGCTACCGAAAGCCATCAGCACAGTGCAGATTTCACCAATTTCCACTGGAAAACCTGTCACTGAAAAGTATGGACACCATCTCAAGCCTAAAACTAAATGTTTCATAGTACAAAGAAAAACAGCATATGAATATCAGCACTTACTTGTCTTTCTGTAAACGGAGCTGGCCACCTCTCTTTTACGGTTTTCAATGGAGGTTCAGTTTCCACAAGCTCCCGCCTACGCAGTGAAAAGGTAAAGTCCATGTTTGATGCAATCACAGTTCCATTGGGGTTCCTCTTGTCTCGTAGATGATGAGCTGTTTGTGCATAGGATTTCTGTATCATCTGAGGCATCAGACATACTGGTGGAAGAGGAATTTGGTAGAAATGGAATGACTTTCAGAGAAGTTATTGTATCTGGCAAGTCTATGTCATTGAGGTTACAGAGGGCATTGTCAAATTCAAGGTCTTCATACATAAGATGGAAGTCATAGGGCAGCTTGCATTTTTCTTTGATCCTTATTTTCAGCTCTTCAACAGTTTGTGGTTTTTTTATCCAGAGACACTTTCCGTATATCCTCTTCATTTAGGATGATTCTTACTTTATAGCTTTGCATGGTGCTAAAGAAAGGAAAATCATTTTAGTGCTCAGCTCAAACTGTCCTTTAGCACAATATGTACCGCTTTAGCGTCACATACGTTCTGCCCTTTACTCTGTAAGATGACAAGGGAAATACATCATTCAGCTCACACAGCTGAGTGACTGTAAGAGAGTTTCCCCCGTTGAAACACAACTCATAAGAACGTAAATGTTCAACATACCAATAGCTCAAAAGTCTGCAGACTCAGGCGGCATACACACGGCCGAGGTTCTTGGCAGAAACCAGCGAGAACCTCGCTGGGAGCCGCATTCTGCCGAGATCCTCGGCCGTGTGTACGCTCTCGGGGAGCATCCCGTCGGGAATGCCGTCGAGCAGAAATAGAGAGCATGTTCTCTATTTGCTCGACGGCCCGTCGGGATGAATGGCTGTTTGCCATTCCCGACGGGCGGGTCGCCGAATCTGACGGCCGGCAGAGAACCTCGATGGGCAGAACGATGTGTTCTGCCCGTCGAGGTTCTCTGCCGTGTGTACGCGGCTTAACAGGGCTTCTGTGTTGATGATGACAATGTGTGTAATTTGACTAAAGTCTGGAAGACATGAGCAACTGCCAACAGAAATTATCATATCTGCACTGTATTTAACACCATGAACACAGGCAGAAGATGCAACCAGCACTGTACTTTGCTTGGCATTTTGCTGATGAAGCAAATACTGAATATTTTCAGGGAAAGAGCTAACCATAACTGACCTCACTTTATCAATTTGCAAAGAAGGCTTAAAGAATGTGGCGGAATCTAAGTGGAAGGCCATCATCTTCTGGTGTCTTACAGCCAAAGTATGTGCTATGTTTTTGAAATTACGAGTGTCATGCACAACCTTTTTGAAAAAACTGTGCTTGCCTTCAAAACGCATTGTCCACACATCTACAAGTGGGCCAAAGATTTTTATCATTTGAGGGTAGTGTTCGATGAAATGGTGTTTTGGAAGAAGTTTAAAGTTTGGAAATGTTTTCTGCACTAACTCTCTGTGTTCTGAGATTTTGCAATCCAGGAAGTGGATTAACTCTTCAGTAAAGTGTGATGACATCACCAACTCCAGAATCTCTTTAACCACTTAAGACCCGGACCAATACGCTGGTAAATGACCCAAGGTGTTTTTGCGATTCGGCACTGCGTCGCTTTAACAGACAATTGCGCGGTCGTGCGACGTGGCTCCCAAACAAAATTTGCGTCCTTTTCTTCCCACAAATAGAGCTTTCTTTTGGTGGTATTTGATCACCTCTGCGATTTTTATTTTTTGCGCTATATACAAAAATAGAGCGACATTTTTGAAAAAAAAACACTATTTTTTACTTTTTGTTAAAAAAAAATCAAATAAACTAAATTTTAGTCAAACATTTAGGCCAAAATTTATTTAGCCACACGTCTTTAGTAAAAAAAAAAAAAAAAAAAATCGCAATAAAAAAAAATAGCTACCTAGCGGGAACAGTGACACTAATACAGCGATCAGAAAAATGATCGCTTAGTGACGCTGGCAATAGGGAGTGAAAGGGTTAACTAGGGCGGTGATCAGGGGGTTAAAACTTTGTTAGGGGGGGTGGGGGGGCTATCCTGAACCTAACACTAACTGTTTTTTACACTGCCTGTCACACTGACACTAAATGCAGTGATTAGATCACTGCATTCAGTGACACTGTGACAGGGGGGTGGGGGGGGGGGGGCGATCACAAGGGGTTAATATGCCTATGTGAGTGTGTGTCAGTGTTGTGTTGGTGCACACTTACTTGTGGTGTCTTCTCTCATCAGCAGTGCTGGGAAACAGCGCTGCGATGAGAGATTACATCATTTCCTCCTTCCTGTGTAAACACAGGAGGAGGAAGTGACAGGTTGGGAGCGCGCTCCCATTGGCTGGGAGCGATCGCGGGGGGGCGGATATTCGCCGACATCCGCCCGCAGATCCCGGATCGCTCCCGGAGACAGGGGGACCCCCGCACGCCGCGGAGGGGGTCCTGATGGGACCCCCGAACCGCACTTAGGCGGGGACGTAAATTTACGCCCTTGTGCCTGTACGTGCCATTCTGTGGCCGTATATGTGCGTGCGGGGGTCCTTAAGTGGTTAAAAATCATCAATATCTCCCATGCTTCGTCTCCTTCAGGGATATTGCAGCCAATCATAAATGGAAGCAGCCTTAGGAGAGACCAGTTTTCATGGCCTTTCCCCCTATGGGTCTCTTTGAATTGAAGTTCTTTGGAATGAACTGTGGATGATCATCTTTATCAGAAAATGTGTAAGGAAACTGCCTGATAGCCTTATTCAAAGGGTCCAAAGTAACATACTTCTTAGTAATCAAATTCTGAAGGCATAGTGATAGTTCTACTGGTACTACGCCCTCCAAAAAATCATGTAGAATATCTGGTGGAAAGCCATCCACCACATGAAAGTGTGAAAGTTTTTCACTTAATGGGCACCCCCTTTTAACCCCATGGTGTATGGCCATAGTATGATCATGTAGAACCTCCTGCACATGTCTATCATGATTTTCTCTTGTCCTTGGCAGGTGTAGACCTGACCTCACCTCGTTATTTTGCATGTCAACTCGTGTAGACATACAAAATCGGCAAAAATTACCCACTGTAAAACTTTCCTGAAATCCTGCCAAAGAGTGAGCCCCCAAGTTGTCTGCTGCTACATACAACACAGTGCCTTTAACACTCTCTGCTAGTTGTTCAATATAAACACCATGGTTCTCAAGAGTTGCAAGATCTTGAATTAGAGGATAAAGAACTTCTGTATAGCCATGTTCTTTCACTGTGTTAACCTTACACAATAGTGCAAGTTGAATTGAGTGAAGAGCTGATCGATATTTGGGGTCAAGATTAGCAAGTACCCAATATACGGCACATAATTTATGTTTTTTCTTGGATGTCCCCAGTGGATTTGCCACTTCAAAGTCATCTATATATAGCCCGAGTGCAATCCTTAGTTTAGATTATATCACTGCAAAGCTCATCAACTCCGAGATCTCAATTCGATTTTACCATCTATCTCCTTTCCACATTTTAGATTCAGATATTTCCTCTATTTTTAGGTGTGCGTGAGAGAGTGTGTGTGTGTGCGCGTGAGAGAGTGTGTGTGTGTGCGCGTGAGAGAGTGTGTGTGTGTGCGCGTGAGAGAGAGTGTGTGTGCGCGTGAGAGAGAGTGTGTGCGCGTGAGAGAGAGTGTGTGTGCGTGTGAGAGAGAGTGTGCGCGCGCGTGAGAGAGAGAGTGTGCGCGCGCGTGAGAGAGAGTGTGTGCGCGCGTGAGAGAGAGTGTGTGCGCGCGTGAGAGAGAGAGTGTGTGCGCGTGAGAGAGAGTGTGTGCGCGTGAGAGAGAGTGTGTGCGCGTGAGAGAGAGTGTGTGTGCGCGTGAGAGAGAGTGTGTGTGCGCGTGAGAGAGAGAGTGTGTGTGCGCGTGAGAGAGAGTGTGTGTGCGCGTGAGAGAGTGTGTGTGCGCGTGTGTGTGTGTGCGCGTGTGTGTGTGTGAGAGTGTGTGTGAGTGAGAGTGTGTGTGAGTGAGAGTGTGTGTGAGTGAGAGTGTGTGTGAGTGAGAGTGTGTGTGAGTGAGAGTGTGTGTGTGTGTGTGTGTGTGAGAGAGTGTGTGTGTGTGTGTGAGAGAGTGTGTGTGTGTGTGAGAGAGTGTGTGTGTGTGTGAGAGAGTGTGTGTGTGTGTGAGAGAGTGTGTGTGTGGGCCAGATTCAGAGAGAATTAGATTATCGTAGAGTATCAGAAATACACTACGCCACCGTTTTTTACCTGGCTCTACGTGGAATCCAGGTAGATTTTGTCCAGTAAACGACGGCGGTGTAGTGTATTTCTCCCGTCGCAATCCATCTACGCGAGTAGGGGGCGCGAAGCATTTAAAATAGGTGCGTTCCCGCGGCGATCGAACTGCGCATGCTCCGTTCGCAAATTTCCCGCCGTGCATTGCGCGAAATCACGTCGTTACGTCATTCGTTGTTTGAGTAGCGTCGTTTACGGACATTTCTATTCCCGAACGACTTGCGCAAAAAGCTGGTCTAACAGTACATAAAAAAAAATAGATGTAAGCGATTGCGAAGACCGCTCGTATCTTCGTGGATCGCCGTAAAAACTCATTTGCATATCCCGACGCATCAAAACGACGCAAACTCCTCCCAGCGGCCGCAAAAATATCGCAGCGTAGATCCGAAGGCTTACGAAAACGTAAGCCTCTCGGATCGAAGCCCGAAGCCGCCGTATCATGGTTTGAGGATTCAAACTAGTGATACGGCGCGTGAAATTTGAAATTACTCCTGTCTAACACCAGTTAGACAGGCGTAATTGCTCTATGAATCTGGGCCTTAATTTTTTAAATCTACATTTTTGTTATATATATATATATATAATATATATATATATATATATATATATATATATATATATATATATATATATATATATATATATATATATATATACACACACACACACACAC